>JAOQIF010000914.1:4392-34703 GCA_026260285.1 Colletotrichum sansevieriae | reverse complement strand
AGAACTAAAGAAGAATCTCCTCCCTAGTAAAGAAGCTTTCTATACTTAGGAAGTTATTATTATTTCTAAGTAGATTATACTTATATATTATAGCAAGAGTAAATATAGGATTGCTAAAGATATGCTTAATCTTAATATAGAGGCGCTTAAGAACTACTTCCTAAGTATTATAGAAGAATTAGTATTCATAGATTTAGTTATCCTAGAAGAATTAATAATTATAGTAATTATTTATTATAATCTATATATTATAATTAGCTTATTAAGGATAAGAGCACTCTGCTTAGCTATATTAGTTTGAGGTACCCTATCCTTAATACTAACTTCGAAGTTAAGTATAGTCTTAATATTATCTAAATTCATCTAGGTATTATTATTAATCTTATCTAGAGGAATATCCTCCTATTCTTTATTACTATTATTATTAATAATTATATTATATATTAATATAGCAGGACCTACAAGCCTTATAAGAAGCTAGCTTAAATACGTTCCTTTTGATATACTAGATAATATTAGTATAAAGAAATTAATTTGAAATAAAGATACTTACTATAGGGTATTAACTTGCTAGATCTCTCGAGCTTCGAGGTTAGCACGCTCTATTATAGATATATTAATCTATATATCTAAACTTCTCAGAGCCTTAAGCTTATAGGATTTCTACTATCTAAGGGCTTTTTTAGCCCGATTAATCGCTTTTTAGGCTTCGTTTATATTCTCAACTTATTAGCACAACTTCTTAGTATTTATATTATTAGAATATTCTAACTCTGCCTTTTGCTTAGCTCTAGCGCTAGATTTAAGTAGTTAACCTATTGCTAATTAGTATAAATAGTTACTATAAATCTATATAAAATATATTGCGATTCCACCTAGATAATATTTTATATAATATACTACTCTCTAATTACAATAGTTATTAGTAAGTAAAAGTTTAGTATAAAGACTATTATATATTACTTATAATAGTTATTATAATATTAGCAAAGTTATTTAGTAGGTGCTTATTAGGGGGAAGATTTTATTATTATTTAGAAAAATCAAAAAACCGTGAAAATTAATTGCAGGTAGCCTATGCACGACGCGCTATAGGTGCTATCCTTTTCCTCTAATTAAAAATCAAAAAATCAAAAAATCAAAATACTTCAAATTATAGCTATAGATTGCTCTAAATACCCTCTTTTTAAAAAGTTAATGCTTATATTTTTATAATAGTTATATAATTTACTATAGATTTATTAATATCTATATTCTATATAGAAATAGCTTTACACTCTCCTCAAAAGGTTTATACCTTCTTATAAATAATTAAAAGAAGGTATAACGTAAATAGCTAAATAATAAAAAATTAGCTAATAATATATTTAACTTTTTCTTCTATAAATAATACTAATATTATACTCAATACTATATAAATCATATTATAAGTTAAACCTCTCCTTTATTATACCTATTCTTTATACTAATTATATTTAGATATTATCTATAAGAATAAAAAACGCCTAAAAGGCTACTAACGCTAAGAAGGCTAGTAAGAAGTCTAGCAAGAAGGCTAGTAAAGTACCTAAAGCAAGGAAGACTATAGGTAGCAAATCAGCCCCTAGTAAGTCTATCTAGGCTAGAGCTACTAAGAAGAAGTATTATTAGCACCCTAGTAATAAGTTAAAATTAATATAAAAGATAACTCTAAATTAACCCTTTCTAGCTAAAGCCCTCTACGAAATTCGCACGTACTAGAAGTCTACTAATCTTCTTATCTATAAGCTCCCCTTCTAGCACCTTATATATAAAATCTACTAGGACTAGGGAAACTAGGATCTTCGCTTCTAAGCCTCGGCTATCTATGCTCTTTAAGAGTCTACCAAGTCTCTTCTTACTAGTATCTTTAAGAGTACATACCCTAATTTATTACTTATATATTAAACTAATAAATCTAGTAGTTAACCTTACTATAATTCACGCTAAGCGTATTACTATTATACCCAAAGACCTCCACTTAGTCTAGGCAATCCTAAAAGCGGGTAGGAACTATAGTAGTAATTAGTTCTAGATATAGATATCCATAGAATTAAAGAATTAAGTCGATTACTATAAAAGATACCTATAATAAGTTATATAAAACCCCTTACCTATAGGTACCTATATTAGCTATAACCCAAACCTATATAACCTATAGGTACCTATATTAGCTATGACCTAAACTTATATAACCTATAGGTACCTATAGGTAACTTCTAATATTCTGGGTAGTACCCGTTACTACCCAACCCATACCGCGGGTACCCATGGGACCCACGGGCTGGGTAATTTGCATCTCTAGATAGACTAGTTTAGAGGGGGGGGATTATATCACGAGCTAGGATAAGATTATAGGGAAAAGGACTTATTAGACTACCCTATAGGAGTCTATAGAAGGGGGATACTAGGTAGCGCCTCAGATAACAAGCTATGCTAGGAGTTTATAGAAGGGGAATACTAGTAGCGCCCTAGGTAATAAGCTATCCTAGGGAAGTCTATAGATAGGGGGTACTAAGTAGCTCCTTAGATAAGTCTTCTAGCTCTTATATACCCTTATATAATAAATTAGAGGGTTAGAGAAGAATAAATGTTACGACTTTGCACCTGTCTATACTAACTCTTTCACTCTGCACTGTACCCCGTTTGTGACACCGGTGGCGTCCTGGTCGTGTAGAAGGTAACAAGTTGTAACATCGACGTACTGACATGATTTCAAGATATGGTCGATCAAATCAACGCAATTTCACAGGGAATTATGACAGGACCATGATCTTTTCGCAGCGTTTATAGAACCGTTAGATTATCGTCTCAACAAACCGTACTTGGAATTCATGGTACTAAGATTCATGAGACGTGGCGTCATTCGATTTTCTCGCTTCCTTTATTCGATCAGCAACAATTGCAGTCCCGGCATGACGGTGGTTTGTATCGCTCCAGGTTCTACATGGTACGGTTTGTCTTCAGCAGGAAACCACAATCATTGGGACTGAGTCCATGAAGAATCCAGTGAAGCAATAGTATGGACGTAAAGCAACGCAAAACTTGAAAGTGATATCACTCATATTCTTCAAGTGTACTATGCGCTGGATAAAATTATCTATAAGCGTCTCTCGTCCCACCTCGGATGTGGCTCCGGGAGTGCCTAACCTACGGAGCCTTTCGCACTCTTGGAGGAGACCATACTTATTTCTTGCTCTCCCAATGAGATTTCAGGTTCGCTATGTACTATCCGAGCATTTGGGCTGAAGGGTTGAATACCCGCCATGGAGCATGCAGTAATATGGAGCAGGACACACATGTAACATATCAGTGATGATCACATGATAGACATCGGGTATCCTGGGCGACTCAGTTCATGCTTCTTTGGCTGTTCTGAGTGCCCGTTGAGTGAAGTATACGCTGCGTGGAGAAGGTTGGCAATTTCGGCGTGGTCGCTGATGTCGCCTGTAGAAGCTTTTGAGCGAGTGTTTGCCCAAGATAAAGCAAGGTCATGGAAGTGAGACACGAATTGGCTCAGTGTTCTCTAATTACCTGACTTGTCAACGCTTGTCATTCCGAGAAGTTGATATAATCGTCCGAGTGCGCAACAGCACTGCGTAACCAAGTCCACCAAACATGCCAGAAAAACTCGTGCATTTCTCCAAAGATAGTCATGTGAACACCTAGAAAATCTCAGGTTTGGGGTCTGTATTTAAAGAGGAGATCATGTTAACCAAAGTTTGTGACAACTTCTGATATATAGCCTACTGTCTGCCATTATTGCCCACGAGCGGCTGTCTTCAACGCCAGATTTCCACGAATTTCAATACCTACTATGCGTCTATACTTCGGGTCTACTGGACCCGCTCAGTCTTTGGACAGCCTGCACAGTAACACGCGTTGTGGCGGCAAGCGAAGCAAGTTTGCAGGCTTGTGGGCTGACGAAGCTGCCACAGGCTTCCGAATTCCCTTTGAAGGAAAGATCAACAAGTCGGTCCACCGAGCCTCCGATGTCTGCCACGAAAGTATGGGTACAGTACCGAATAATTGTATGTCCACGTCTTGTTCTCGGCCGTAACTTTGAAAGACTGGATTTAACAATTCAATCATTCTAGAGAAGGGGCTTATAATTCACAGCTGTATGTAGAAAGCAGGCTTCAAGTTCTTTTTGACTTCCTTTGCGGACGCTTTCCAATCAACATGGTTTCTAAAGAATGACTCATTTGTCAACGAACTCGGCGACATTGTCTACTCAGTCTCGATGTGGCAGGATTACGCAGGTCTGGGTCAGTAAATGAGTTTGAAGACGTTGCTCGTCACATTGCAACAGCAGGCCCAGTCCAAAGCAAGGGCATCAAGCATTGGAACCTACATCCGCTCTGGCGTCAACTAGTCAAGTCGCATGTCTCTGTTATATGGTCTATTTCATTGCACCGAATGACGAGCAGGCCCGAGGTTCACGAGACGTTGAGCGCAATAAGAGTTTGACCATCCTTTGCTCGCCTTGCGATGATGACGCAGTGCTGAGAGTCTTCCAGACGGAGAACCCTGCAGCAGCCATTGGTCCACACGTACCTAGGT
The DNA here is from genome assembly GCA_026260285.1 of Colletotrichum sansevieriae. Lineage (NCBI taxonomy): Eukaryota > Fungi > Ascomycota > Sordariomycetes > Glomerellales > Glomerellaceae > Colletotrichum > Colletotrichum sansevieriae. The sequence continues at coordinate 30,122 of JAOQIF010000914.1, read as the reverse complement.
AAGCAGCACGTCTGATCTGGAAGCGGTTTCAGCTCAAGCGGCAACCGTGAGAGGGTTTTCTTACAGGAAATCAGGCGGGCCCCTGATGCAAGAATCACTAAAAGAGGAACCCCGAGTGGATGGGATCCCACCATGTACCTTGTCAGACCATCTGATAAAAGGACCTTTCGTGAATGTGGCATTGAGGCGTTGCGTTGAACTCCGCCAAAAACTTGGCCGGCGGAGGCCATGTCCGAAAATCGGGGCCCCGGATCCATCACGGCCGCGGCTTTTCATTGGCACGGCCGGGCGGTCCTGCGAGCGCCGCAAGCGAGTTATTTCATCTAATCCGAGCTGACGTTAGATGTTTTTAACGAATCATATCGACTCCATTGCGAGTCCAGTTTAAACCCACGCCGAATCCACCTCGCACTGCGACTTGTTGGTAAAAAAAGTGACGATCCTACGACGTGGGCCGTTCGGATCAGCATTCGGTCGCACAGGTCGACGAGGACCAGATAAAATATAAATGTTTTGGACTCTGCCCTGCCAAGGCGAGCTGACCTTGCTCCCCTTTCCCTCCTTGGCCACACCCTTCCTGTCCTTCGCTTGGTTAAGGTCCCCTCGTCCTCGGCTCCCCGGCGCGCAGCAGCATCTTGCAGCCACGTGCGTTTTGGTCCAGCATGGCCGCCATTCAGCCCACGCCGCCTCAGACGGCTGAGAAGAACCATGCTACTTCGGAAAACGACACTGAAAAGAATAACGGGCAGAATGTGGTCGACATCCACTCGGATCCTCTGAAGGATGAGTCCGACGCCAGCTCCGAGCACAAGCAGGAGGGCGTTAAGCTGGTTGAAGCCGTCACGACGGTATGGTCGACGAAGATGCTCTGGGTTGTCTTCGCGCTGTGGGTTCGACGCGCCTTGTTTGTCTGCGTTACCGTGATGGCTGACGTGAATGGGCTAGTCTGTACCTCGTTTCCTTCTCCGACAACCTCCTGCAATCCGTACAGAGCAACCTTACGCCATATGTGACGTCCTCCTTCGGACAGCACGGCCTGTTGTCGGTGACTAGCATTATTTCGACGGTTCTTGGCGGTGTCTCGAAGCTCACTATTGCCAAAGTCATCGATATTCGCGGCCGGACCGAGGGCTTCTCTTGGATGGTTCTACTGATCATCGTCGGCATGATCATGAAAGCGACTTGCCAGAACGTCGAGACCTACGCGGCCGCTCAAACGATCTACTGGGTCGGCCACATCGGTCTGCAATACATCATCACCATCTACCTTGCAGACATGACGTCTCTGAAGAACCGAATGATCATGATTGCTGTCAACGGCACGCCGCTTATTGCCACCACTTTTGCTGGCCCGAAGATCTCCCAGCTGTTCTACGACAATCTGAACTTCCGCTGGGCTTTCGGTGCATTTGCCATCATTCTCATCGGCTTCTGTCTTCCTGTTGGGGTCATTTTCTTCCTCAATGAAATCAAGGCCAAGAAGGCTGGCCTGATTCCCCAGACGGAGAAGGCTCGCAGCACGTGGGCGTCCCTCAAGTATTATTTTGTCGAGTTTGACAGTAAGCATCTGAAATTATTCTATGACAAGATCGCATCTGCTGACCACGTGATAGTTATCGGTTTGATCTTGGCCACCGCAGGTTGGTCGATGCTTCTCCTGCCTTTCAGTCTTACAAACAGCTCCCTGCACGCGTGGTCAAGCCCGACCATCATCTGCCTTCTTGTGTTCGGTGTTGTTGGTTTGGCTGCCTTCACTGTTTGGGAAAAGTGGTTTGCGTCCGTGTGCCTCTTCCCTTACAAGTTCCTCAAGGACAGAACTGTCCTGGGTGCTTGCTTGGTCCAGGGCCTGATGTTCGCCTCTATCTAGTAAGAGAGCTTCAAGCACGGCGCCCCCTCTTATTACTCTTGCTAATGCCATTCACCAGCTGTTGGGATGCGTACTACCAGTCGTACCTACAGGTTGCGCACAACCAAGACATCACCAGCTCAGGCTACATCCTCAACACCTTTAGTCTCACCTCGGCGATCATCTCCCCTCTGATCGGACTGTAGGTTATGATCAAATTCCGATTACCATGATGCACATGCTAATGGTGTTTGCAGTCTTATCCGTTACACGGGGCAATTCAAGTGGACTGCCATGGCCGGCGTCCCTATCTGCGTTCTCGGCACGGCCCTGCTCATCCACTTCCGTCAGCCCAGCACTCAAGTCGGATATCTCGTCATGTGCCAGATTTTCAACGGCGTTGCCAGCGGCATCTGGGCTCTCACTTCGCAGCTGGCCATCATGTCGTCCGTGACCCACCAGCAAGTTGCCATCGGTATTGCGCTGCACGGCCTGTTCGGATCTATCGGTGCCGCCATTGGCTTGGCGATCGCTGGTGGTATCTGGAACAATGTGCTTAAGGACGCCATCTACGCGAACCTGCCAGAGGGTAGTAAGGATCTCACGGCCAAGATCTTCGGCGATCTTTCGATCCAGATCTCCTACCCAATGGGCAGTCCCATTCGCACTGCCACCATCACCGCCTACGCCGATGTCCAGAGAAAGATGGTCATCGCTGGGTGTGCTTTCATCCCTCTCATCTTCGTGTCCTTGGTCATCTGGCGCAACATTAACGTCAAGACTGTGGAGCAGGAGAAGGGTAGACAGACCAAGGGAACTGTGTGGTAAAGGGACGACTTCCAATCTAGAGCAGCCAGTGGCAGTATTGACACTGGACGTGCGTGTTCAACACAATGCCTTTCCCAGAGGCATTCTCTCAGGCCTAACAGCACACATGACACCAATTAGCCACCTAATTTAAAAGGTCATTCATTCTTTCGAAGTCATTCGTTCTACACAACCGCGGCTGGATCATCTATGAATTCCTGGGTCTGAAGACGTTGCGCACGCGTCTGGAAAAAGAACACAGCTTCATTCTTAAACTCACCGTTGGACAACCCAGTTAGGACGACCGAAGGAGAGAATTTGAGACCCACGAGCGTGTTGTATCTAAGTCAGCCGCCTGAATACAATATTACACTATTAGCGGCGAATGACCACCTCCCGTTGTACATCTCCTCCGATGCCAATAGTCCAGGGTGATCCTTAGTGCTAACTGCTCCCAGAAGGATTGACTTCCTGCGGGCAATTCCACCAACAACATGAAGGCCAATCTCATCAGTAACTTCGTAAAGATTCAAGACTTGGACACCAGAACCGATATTGAAAGCGGGACCCTGGTATCCCGAAACACGACATGTACTGTTTTCTCCCAAGTATTAAATTCCTTGGAGGAATGTGTCCACACTGAAAGAGCACCGGCGCCCGTTGACTGGGCAGTGAAATCATGGCCATTGTTCTTCGCATCGAGACGGAGATTGAAGTTTCGGGCAAAGCTGACTGCTAGCTGAATCTGGGCAACATTCGCAACCTTGAGGACATACAAAAGATTGCCACCTTGAGTGCAGTTGGCCCCAGTTCGAGCAACGCTGGGAGGGATACAGCTGACGTCCTCGAATATTGGGTAGTCCAGGCCTGTAGGCTCAGACGTTCTGTACAAGTCAGGAAGAAACTCAACTGAGCTCTTGCTTCTGTGGTTCGTCTTGCTGAAACTGGGGTGTTGCCCATTGGGAAGTGATCTCCTCACACTTGGTCTTCTTGTACTGTGGCTGCAGGAACAACATCCACCAAAGGCCCCCCGCTCAAAAGATCAAAAAGAAACCGCGTCGGGTCGGATGGCCATTGTCGATCGCCAGGAAATGCCTAGCAAGAACGGATGGCACGCCTGTCGAGCTCAGCATCTTCATCGCCGAATTCGAAGAGACTCGCGTCTGAAATGTTGGAATTGTGAGGTTCGTGACGACGTTGTTGGTCAACGGCAAGGTTTCGAAACCAAAGTATTCGGTTCCGGAACAGATCATCAGTTAAGACCGCTCGGGGAACAACAATCAGCCGAATAACCGAATCGAAAGGGGACTCGCCAATCAATCCTTGAATCTCTGCTGATCTTAATTCGCAAGTTGCCCCTGTCAGTGGGATGACCCCATGAAGGAAGGGTGTTGTTGGCGGGCCACCGACCTCAGAAGTTCATCCATGAAGAAATTTCTGAGTGCAGACACCCACTAAGCCGTGTCTTCGACACTCTCCTGGGGTCAAGTGTTGCGAAAGGCAGGCTGCCGACCGTTATTGCCTCTGCATGTAAGAGTACGGCGCGGTGCTCCGATCTTTGGCCATGGAATTCGGCCTGATGCTCGTTCGAATATGATCCGTTCTCCCGACCCAGGCCGACAGGCCACAGGTCCCACTTAGCAACCCACGGCTGGCATATTGCCACTATCGGAATCAACAGTCTGACCATGTTGATTTGCTCAGTAACACCTGACATGGGGTTCCGTCCCTTCCACAATACTCCGCTAACCGGGGCCCCGGATTCCACGTGCAAATCTCATCCGTGCCACTCTTCGCGCCCAGCCCTTGATGTCGTATACATACTGGGCAGCCCTACCGCTTGGAATTTGGCAAAGAAATGCCACGACGAGCTTGTTGACCTGGAAAGCACGACATAAGACGAGTTCACGTGCATTTTAAACTAACATCTTAGACAGCGAGCACATAACACCATGCAGAAAGGGGGATCAAGGGTGTGCCGAGCAACGATTCCAACATCCGAGATTGCTATGCATGGCTGTGCCGCTCGAATGCAGGTCGTGTTGGTCCTGTTGGTCCTGTTGGTCTGCTCAGCGAGACTACACACCCCCCACGAGTTAAACATTCGACAACGACAGCCCGAACAGGGATAAAAGCGGACCTACACGGATGACTTTCCTCTTGCTTATTAGCATAGGACCGAAATCCTTGGGCCTCCATAGAAGCACCACTTTGCCACGCAGAAATAACTAGGATGCCGGAGAGTGTCTTCGGGAAAGACACTAGCTACACGGCGAGACAAAGCTAATTCGAGTCATTGAAGCAACTTACTGGCGAGGTTCCAATCAGTGTCACTGTTGTCAGCGTTGTCCGTCTTTACTTCCGCTCAAAACTTTACCGATCAAAGCCCCGATAAGAACTTAGCCCTCGGATTCTGCCTATGGTCCATGTAACCCAGCCATTATATCGGCTTCGGGCCCAGTATTGTGGCCACTTTTTCGGCAATGGTTGCCACAACTCAAACCCTCAAAGGATCAAGATTACTACACCCCCTCCAGCTTCTCAAATGTTAGCGCAACAAGGGTCCCAATGTCACTGCCCTACACGTATGCGACTTCATTTCACCCTGGTAACAGTGGGCTCCCTGTCACGCTAACATATGAGATGCTTGAGGAGGTGTATAACCGAAAGTACCATCCCGGCCAGCAGGGCTCGATCAGGACTGGCGATGGACCGATTACCATGCCCAAGTCAGTCGAGGGAATGATCGGCCTGAAGGACATGGGTGGTGGGAGGGTTTAGACAGAGGTTCGACCTGGCGGATCTTTCCCTCAAGATTCCGATGAAGACTTGATGCAAGGTACGGGCATTATTCGGACCACGAAATTTGCCGACACATGTGACCAGACTCAAGACGGAAATTGGAACTTCCAACGAGATTTTGTAGCGTTACTTCCGGTAGTGATCCGCATGAAAATGAGTGATACTAGGAAGACCGAGCTCGGTAGAAGAGCTGTCATCTTGAATGTTGAGATCGTTATTTGCTATTCAATTTAAGGCAGAAATGAAACTCCTTGTATGAGGTTTCTTGAATGAGGCAAGGGTATGACGTTTGTCATAGATCTGACTGAGATAATCCGAGTAGCTTGAAGCACCGGATATGTCGTGTAAGCTTTGTTGCGGAACAAGAAGACGAGAGCGAGACCAAGTACGTGAAGAATACATATAGGCATTTTGTTTACACCAGTCAAGCTCTAATCTCATGGCCTTGCGATATCTCGGCCTCCTAGCCAAACAAAGAGCCAACTGATCATGATGAAGATTCTCCTCCTCCAGCTTCTCGTCCAGCCCAGACTACCGGACCGCCACGCTACCCATGCACTCATCCCAGTCCAATCTTGCTTGCCTCCAATAATCCCATCATGTCTCCCCAAGTAAGCCAGCAACGCTCTTTGCTGGTAGCTAAACGGCTTGACATCCTTCTCGTCACCGTTCAGTGCAGCTGTGAGATATTCTCCCTTCTGCAAAGCGACTTCCGCCAACGTAGGCATCGACTGGCCCTCTACGTCAGCGGCATCGCCCAGCGCGTAGGCGTTGTCGATGGGGCTTCCGTCCGGCCTCAACACCCGCAGGTACTTGTCCGTGAGAATTCTCGGCATGCCTTTCTCGGGCTTCTTGACAGGCAGGTTCTCCACCAACGGACTCGCCTTGTTTCCCGTCGCCCAGATGATGAGCCCGGAACCGAGTCGCCCATCCTCCTTGGTGAAGATCGCGTCGGCCTCAACAGACTGGATGTGCGATCCGGTCTTGAGCTCTATTTGCTTGCCCTCCAGGCTTTTCGTCGCGTACTCGCTCAGCCGCGCGTCAAACGTGGACAGGATCGTGGGCGCGACATCGTGAATGGTGATGGTCAACTTGCCGTCCAAGTGAGGAAACAGAAACCTCATCTCCTCAAACCACAAATCCCACAGTTCCGCGGCGGCCTCGATGCCGATGGCCCCGCCACCGACAATCCGAATGCTGAGTAAGTCCCTCTTTTCCTGCTCAGTCGTCGTCGGAAGCGACGCCTTGTCCATGATTTCCAGGATCCTCTGCTGGATCAAGCGCGCGTCGTTGGTCGTCTTGAGGAAAAACGCGTGCTCCCTGGCGCCGGGGGTGCCGAAGTCCTGAATGCCGCATCCCGGCGCGATGCAGAGCTTGTCGTATTCCACTTCGAAAGTCTCCGCTTCCTCGTCTGCGGTTACGTGCGCGTCGGATCGGCACTTCACGACCCGCCTCTCGAAGTCGATGTCTTCGGCGGCGGCTTTGTAGTAGCTCAAGTCCGCGCGGCTCTTCCGGCGAACGGGCTCCTCCGCGAGTCGGAAGTTGAAGAGGCCGCAGGCTGCACTGGCCAGAAGGGGCGTGTATTGGATCGTGCGGATGGGAGAGATGACCTTGACGCTGTATTTCGCGAGGGAGACTTTCTGGGAGACGGTGAAGCCGCCCCAACCGGAGCCGATGATAGCCAAGACCGGCTTCCGGGTCATCATTGCCGCGAGAATTGTTTGTGACTATTTTTGAGCTCTTTTTCCTATCTACATTGCCAGAGCCCCCTTTCTTTCCCCTCCCTCGAGCTACTTATGTTTTCTTGGTTTTCGATGCGTGAGTTCTTTTGACGTCACCGGCGTTGATTTTGTTGTTGATAACTTAGCTCTCCAGGTGCAGTGGCAGTAAGGATTTCGAGTTCGGAACGTCATCGATTCTCGGGACTTGGGAGAGGTTACGTCTTTGGGAGTTCAACGGCGAATGGGAGAGATTTGACTGGCTGAGAGGGGTCGTCGGGGCGCTCTCTGAGCAATGCCGGGAGATCTCCGTGGTGGAATACCGAGATCCAGAAAAATTGACGAGAATCCGATGGGAAAATCACGGGTAAACGGCACAACGCAGTTATGAACGGAGCTAAACACCGAGATATGCGGCCGTACTCTCAAGTTATGAAATGTGGAGAGGAAGTGTTGGCTCAATGGGGAGAAAAAAAAAAGTGTTCAAATCGCAACCGACTGAAAATCCTACATACAATTCGGAGTCGGCCAAAGGGCGAGAAACTACAAGCCCTCGGGCGCCTGGGCATATTTCCTCCAGACAGGGTCGCTCAGCAATCTGTCCATGAACTCGGTTTCGACGCCGACAAACACCTCAATGCCGCCTCTCTGCGGATCGGGCAGGACGATCTGCATAGTATGGGTGACACCCACCGAAGGAGGACGCAGGGCCAGCATCTTGTCGCCGAACGCTGGGCCCCACTCGATCTCGTAGAACGGGAATTCGCGCCACGACGACTGGAGCATGTTCTTCCCAGGCATGTCCAAGAACATGGTGGGCGCAAGCCTGCCGACGTCTTCGAGACGCTCAACCAAGGCATTCAGGCTGTCGAGATAGACCCCCTCGGTCTTTGATACCGCTTGGCGGACGACGATGGCCAAGTCCGCAAGAGATGCCTCGTTCTCGAGCGACACGACGTCCCGGACATCGAGGACGGCCGGGGCAAACCCCAGGATGTTGCCGAGGGTGTGCTTGTGCACTGGGACGCCGGCGCGGCGACGCGCATCGAGCGCGACTCCCAGCATCGACGGCGACGGGGTCGGGTCCTCGGAGACGGGTCGGATCTTGGTGCCGTGCTGGGCCGACATGGTCGCGCGCCATATGAGGGCGGAGAGAGCATCGTTGGTGGTGATGTACGAGGGAACGTCTTCCCGTCCCTTGAAGAGCTTCGCGTTGGCGGGGGATGCGTCGGCCTTGAGGGCGACGAGAGATTCGGGGGAGAAGTAGAAGACGTGGCCGTGATGGCAGGGTGAGGAGAGCTTGGGAGGGGGCCCGGGAGGGGTGAAGGGAAGCTCGGTGTACTCCGCGTGGTCCTCGGGCCGACCAGCGCTGACTCCCGCCGACTTCATCATCTTGACTCTGTCCTCGACTGGGACGTCGGCCGGGTGGTCGATCGGGATGTCTTGGAGGCGGCGAACCTCCTCGGCGAGGAGCTCGGTGAACTTGTACGCCGTGGTGCCGTCCGCGTAGGCATGGAAGAACAACATGTTGAGCAACAGGCCGCCCCTGATGAAGGTAGCCTGCATCCAGGTGACATTCAGTCTGTCCCCCGTTTTGGGCCACTCGCCTCCCAAACCTCGTCTGCAAACAATGTCGGGCTCGAGAGCTGAGGATGGAAACCCTCGAGCCTTGAGCTCTGCAAAAGTAGGAAAGGATGCGTCGTGGCGCAGGTCTTTGGCAAGGAAGTCTTCGATCTCGTCGCCATAGTAGCGGAGCTGGAGACGACCGCCCTGCTTGGAGTTCTCAACGGGAACGGCCTCGCAGCCGGCGATTGGGACGCGGGCCTTCATAGCCCGATAGGCTTCCTTGAGAATGCGGGTAAGATTGTCGGCATCGTAGTTCTCCGGTAGCTCGAAGTGGTAGATGCTTCGAATCCATCCCTTGGGCCCGATCTGCTCGACAGGAAGAAGCGGAGGGGCGAGGTCGGGCTCGACACGCTCTGGAAGAGATGCGGCATCCTTCTCCTCCTTGACTGGGAGCTCAGTGACTGTTATGTTTGAGAAGTCCTTCTCTGCCAGAGCCTCGACCTCGCGTGCGAGAGAAACCTCCGCCATTGTTGATAAAGTAGCGGGAAGGGTCGGGAAAGAAATGCAAGATGCCTGCAGAAAGTCAAGGCAGGCGATGGCAGACATCGGACGCCATGGTCTTTTGAATCTCTCCTTCCCACCTGGGTTGACAGATAACCCTGAGCGACTCGCCCCTCGTATGGCTGGCTGCGTTGGCTGGCTCTGCTTCATTTGCACGAAGACCTGCAGGTTGCGCGGCAAAAGACGACCGTTCTAGGATGTCACCTAATCCCGGTCTGCAATTAGCAGCAATCTGATAGCACCTCCCCCCTGCAGTGACTCGGTAGAGACTTGATAAGGCAGGTCCGGCGTATGCCCAACATGTTACAGTGCTGTACATCACAGCGGGACTGCTGTACCGCGCGGCAAGTTAATCGGCCCCGGGCTCCTTGCACCTGCGTAGGCATCTCAACGGGTAGTGCGGTAGGGGTCCCACTGTTACCGGGGTCGTAGAAAACAGCAGAGGTTGATAACAGTGGCCCCCATGATGCGCTAACCTTTGAGATGGCCGCGGAGCTGTGCAATGCTTCATCATGGCCTCCCCGCTGCCCACCTGAGAAGTCATCAGAAAGTACCTCGAGAGCTTCGATTATCGCAGAGGCGAGCGGATGTTTCCGGGCTACAACCGGGATACAGCAGCACCGTTTCTACTCTGGCAACTTGCAAGTGGGATCCTGCTCCTCCTTGCTTGAGCGGTCTAGGACGAACAGGGAACTTGAATTGCGTGATCTTCAGGAGCAGCTGTCAGACTCAGAGAGATCCGTTGGTCGCCCGAAAATCACGAGCTCGAGTATTGGCGAGTATATCTCCAAGACAGAGAAAATTGTTTCAGAAGACTTGGGGAGGCAAATCCAGGCCCAACGGTAATTAAATCAGCGCTCGTTCTTGGCACGATCTTCGTGAGACATATTTCAACTGGCGGGTTCTTGGTGGGGTCTTTTGCCCCCTACTGCCTCGGACCTGCGTCCGTCCAATGCTGTTGGTGCCGGCAGACTTTTACCGGCAGAAGCAGCTGTCAAAATGGAGCTTTCGTTGGTGCTGGAATCCAGATCCCCGCCTCGTCTCCATGGACACCCGAGGCTCTCGGATCGACCAAGGGGCTCGAATAGAGTGATGACTGACTCGGGACGGTGGCACAATCGCGGCGGGAGGGACGTTCCGGACCAGAATTCAACGGCCTGCGGCCAGTCGCCTGCTTCTTTCGTGTTAGACGAACGGAGAATTTAACAGCGGAGGACCAGATGCATCTTTCAGGCGTCGGGCCACATGTGGACCCAAAACAGGCAATTCGATACTGAATTGGGTGCTTGTTGTTCATACGTAGTCCAAGCCGCTGAACATGATTGGATCGCATACCGGAACCAACTCCCATACTCCAAGTGGAGAGAGAGAATTCCCAAGCGCAATGCCGGCCGGGTCGGTCGTGGCAATGCCCTCCAAACGAAATGACAACTGACAGGGAAAAGTCACAGCGACCGTTTCTTGAATGCGAAGGACTCGCGATGCTCCCAGACAAAAGAGGGATGATCGCCGCCGTGCAGAGGCAGAAACGCCCAAACAACAACTGGATCCAAATTTTGGCGAACAACCAGGAACCTCGTACTCAATAACTCTTCATCACAGCGGGAAAAGCCATGCCTTGACGCAGGCTAAGGGAAAGACGCACCCCGGCAAAAGCGTGCGTCAAGTCTCGGAGAAGACCCATTCTGCGAGCGGCACAGCAGAAAAGCCCCAGTCTCCGGGCATGATCCTGTTACGTTGGGCCTGTTCTTTGAAGATTGTTCCCGGCCAGGCCTGTCTTTGGCAAGCAAACATCGGAAGGCCGGAAAGACAGCGTTGGAGGCCTTCAAGATTGCAAACCGCAGTTTCGGGGCATTTCCTATGCTGTTTCTCGTATAATTAGCTAGCCGCAAATGGGGGAAACGAATGAGGGCCCAGCTCATTTTTAGATGAAATCGGTGAAATTCAGCATTTGGATTGGTTTACGTTCTTAACGTTTTTGCCAAATGTAGCTGACTACCCATACTCAGAACTCTCTTCTCGTCTTTCTTTGTGGAACCGAGTACTAGCTCCTCAACCGTCATTTTTGACAAGCATGGCACCCGATCCCAAAATCGTGGCGATTTTTGGCAATGCGCCGGCAGGTATTGACTTGCAGGAGCGACTCGCTGTTTCTTACAACGTTGCTGTTTGCGTAGTCTTGGGCGTGGCTGCCGCCTCAGTCGTTCTCCGTTTCTATGTTCGTGTAGTCAAGGGCGCCAAACTCTGGTACGATGACTACGCGATTCTTCTCAGTGTTGTGAGTATTGGCATGATTCAACTTCTGGTCCGCTGAGCGCTGACGATGAATCCTGCGCCGACTAGTTTCTGTGCGGCGCGACAACCTTCATGACTATCCTGGGTAGGTAGCAACGGGTCCAAATCTTGGTTTGTGCCGGTTTCTGGAATCGAATTGACTTTTGGTAGCGGGCGAACACGGCGCTGGCGAACATATCTGGGCGACCAACATCTCGAGATTCGTGACGCTCCTAAAGGTAAGTGATATCGATGACGCTGCGTGTCCTTCACTCCAGAGCAAACCCTTTCATGCTGACAACATGCCGCCCGAATAGATTGTGTACGCCGAACCCTACATATACGCTACCGCCGTGACATCGACCAAAGTCAGCATTCTGCTGCTTTACCGCCGTCTGTTTCATCCAAAGACTGGCTTGGGGCGTCTATACTTCATAATGTACTGGACGGCGGTGTTTCTCACTAGCACCTATCCGTTCATTTTGTGGATTACCATGTCCGTGGCTTGTCGTCCCGTCTCGTACTACTGGACTCAGTATCTTGGCGAGAAAGGAAGCTGCATCAACGTCAGCCTGTTTTTTCTGCTCCTCGGCATCGTCAACATGCTCAACGACATTGTCATTCTTTTCGTTCCCGTGCCTCGAATCTGGGAGCTTCAAATGAACAAGCGAACAAAGTCGTCCATCCTCGGCATCATGCTGCTCGGTGGCTTGTGAGTCACGTTCCATACCTGGAAGATGACAACCGCCGCCGTATACTGACGTTTGGCTCTTAGTGTTTGCGTCGCCAGTGTCGTTCGAATATACTACCTCAACGGGCTGTTCGAAAATATCGACGTCTCGTGGTGGATGGGCCCTTCGTTCGCGTGGTCCAGCCTCGAGCCCTCGGTAGCAATCATCTCTGCGTGCCTGCCTACGTATGCACCGCTGTTCCGAATGGGTCGTAACAAATCCTCCAAAAGCAGCCCCTATCCGTATCCAGGCGAGCGGAGCGGCGGGCTCTCTGGCGCTAGCGGAATACGAAGTCACAAGGGTCACCCCGGCAGCCATCTGGGGCACGCCAGCGGTGGTGGGTTCGGCTTGAGTCGGAGCACGGCAGGTCACAAGAGAATTGAGGATGACGAAGTCGAGCTCACTTGCAAGGCGACGGGTGGTGATGCGACTTCAAGTCACGGGACGGAGAGCAAAGGTAGCTCTGATTATGAGCGGGGAATCATGGTCAAAACCCAAGTGTGCGTGACTTCTCACAAGCAGGAGCAGTCGTAAGCCAAGAGCATGCACAACACGAGCCCCAGGGCTCAGATCTGAGACCATTTAGACAGATCTATCGGTCTCCGTTTTTATTCGTAGATGGCATTTAATATGACCGAAATGACACATCCGACTTTAATATACCTGTTTTGCTTTTACAACTCGAGCAAGCTCTGTAATTTGCAGCTCATCAAACGTGGTGGGGCCCTGTCTGTTCTTTCGATACAGATGTACAGTACGACTTGACGTTGCTAACGCTGACGCATTACATCTCAGCGGCAGATAACTCTCATTAAATATCTTCATGCTGTTCTCGATTGAAAACACAGGTATGACTAGAGTCTTGACATCCAGTTACCTGACCTTGCTGTTGCTCACGTAGGACGTAAAGGGGTGGCTTAGTTCTGTAACTAAAAAGAATGGATAGTTGCTACCCTCCCAGGTTTGGGCAAAGAAGCTCGTGGATGGCATGATCTAACTTAGGCTTCCCAGGGCTGAATTAACAGCCGAAAGTCACAAATCGCGTTTGAAACCAAATTCGGGCCTGATCAGCAACCACGGTACGGTAAGCCAATTAACAGTGCTTCATGCTATTTTGGGTTATTTTTTTGCTTAGTTAAGCGCCCGTACAGGGCTATAGTAAGGATATCCAATTTATATCTAATTTATGCAAAAAAACTGATATACCTTTTGCACGCACGGGCTATACCCTAACGAAAACCATAACTAAGCGCGAGTTTCCCATACAAATTCTATAGTAACTTCGCTTTTTCTTATGGGGTTAGTTGGGCGACCCCATAAGCATTACCATATAGTACGGGGAAACTTCGGGGCATAAATGGGTATATCGCACTTGCATAACCCAGGTGGGCCCTGCCAGAAGCCACCCTCTTACCGTAGAACTTACCGTACCGTGGTTTCTGATCAGGCCCTTACTGTCTGCCGTCGCCGAACTGAAGCTACCTGTGCCCCGAGCGGCTCTTCGGCAACGAGGCGTGTTATAGGCATGCAAGGCAGCTGTTCATAAATAGATATCACACCCTTTTCGTGGCATTATACCTTAGTATCATTTAGGCGGTGCGTACTGAGATCTCTTGCACAACGGCCCGTGGAGCAGTCCGGCGTCTCCGACCGAGTCCCGTCAAATCTCGCCGGCCGGGACCTCAGATTTTGAAAAATGCACGACACTTTGAGGAGGAGGGGTAGATATACGTCTTCCGTTGATAAGGTTGACAGTTTTCCCCGATGAGGGCGTTGAACAAAGGTCAGGGGGAAGAAGAATCAAGAGAAAATGACTCTGGTACCCGCCCAGCCATCTCGTCTGCGACTTGATGTGCATAGTCTAGGACCTTTGAAACTATGGGAGCATCGTTGAGGTGATCTAGAACGCTGTCTTGTCGTCCTCGACACGACCCAAGTTCAGTAAGGCTCAGATAAAGTTGCAGATCGTCCGAATGGCATCTTCCCGCTGGTTCCAGGCCGGGGGCGGGGGGCTTCCAGTCGGGGAGCTCGAGCAAAGCTTCCCCAGAGACCCCACATCACGGCGCGCGCAACACGGGGTGTCTTCGAAGCCTAGACCGAAGTCCAACAGATGTGACCCTGGATGCCGACATACTGCAGTACGCCGCGGAGATGCATAACCGAGATCTTTGTTGATTTACAAGAACAACATTATGGGGTATAGCTAACGAAGTGGACCGCCCGGATGCCGAACCGACAGACATCTGCGCCCATGCGGGAAACAAAAGAGAAGCTTTCCGTGTGAATATAGTTCGCCGCGGTCTGCGGAGCTTATACCACGCCTTTTCATCATGATTCGTGCCCTGCCATTATAGACTACCGACACTCTGCGCACGCACCTTCTCAACACTTCCGATGGACTCGGACCGTCTTATCACTTTCATGCCTCCTGTTTGATCATCCATTTCAACAACAACAACGGTGGTGACCGTCTCCAATTGGATACCTCCCATTGGCCATCGCCGTCGCAATGACTCTTGGCTGATGCTGCGGTGAGCTCCACTCCGGCCGTGTCCATCCAGCTTTACGCCGCGGCGGCTTCCGGTCCCACGGCCTCCACGGCGAAAGAGCTTCCAGAGCCATCCTCCCGTGCCTTCGTCGCCGCCGAGAACGTGGCTGGGTTTGCTCCCAGCTCCTTGGACCCAGACCATGTTTCCGAATCGGCGGCTCGCCGGCGTGCGCATGAAGGCGAACGTCTCCAGGCCCGTCTCCTCGTATTCTGGCGAGGCGTTGAAGATGATGACATGGCGAGTTGTGGAAAATAGAAGCACGTCAAGCCAGCCATTCGATGCGATCATTGCGCCGGCAATACAAAAGTACTCCAGAGAGACCCGCTTGCCGGCCATGGTGATCACACGACACAGGGCTAGAGGAGCGGTGCAGAGGATGTAGATGACGGGATAGATCAGGAATGCCGGGCGATGGCCGGCGGCATTGCCGGGTGTGGAGGATGCCGAGGCTTGCTGGGAAGAGCTTTTGGGACGAGCTGATTGGGATGCCGTGTGTGCATGTCTTGGCCTGCGGCCACGCGTAGTCTCGGACGCAGAGGAGTTGTTTGATGGTGAGGGGAGCTGTAAAGAGGGATCGGTGCGGCGGATGTGGTTGAATATGAGGATATAGAGAACGGCGGTGACGAAGAAAGACACAAACATCCAGAGGTAGTGTAGAAAAAGTCTCAGGACCTCGAACTTCTTATTGATCCAGCACTGTTCACAGTTAGTCGGGAACCTCGGACGGTACTGGGCATTTGATCCTTACCCATGCGGCGGATCGAACGTAGAGGCCACCGGTCTCAGCTCCGTTGTTGGTAATAATGACGCCTGCCACGGCAAGTGCATAGATGCAGAACCACACCGAGAAAATCATGCAATAAAATACCCAGGTGGGTAGCCTATACTCCCTGACTACCGATAGGTATGTGTGGACAGCAATGGTGGTGATGAAGGCGCTCGAGGCCAAGTCGCCCGTCGAGACGAACCATCCCTGGGCCCAGCAAGTGGAAGTTTCCACAATGATGCCATCCCGCGTGAGCCAAGCCGCATTCAGCAAGAAAGCCAGGGACTGTTGGATGTCGGCAAGCAGCAGATTGTACACGAGCACGAGAAACTGGTTGGGCGCGTCCCGCTTCGCCTTGGCCTTCTTCCTCCTGCTGCCGGCCTCGTAGACAGTTTCCGGAAGACCCATCTCTTCGGCGAGCGCGGCGTCTGGATTCCGCTCGTCCGCCAAGCGCTGCGGTATCGCGGGACTCGGTGAGCAGTACCACGACGCCAGTCTGTAAGTGAGGACGAAAAGCAACGCTGTTGTCGTAAGGAACGACAGGAAGCCGAAGAAGGAGACGGCCGTGAGGCCGCGACGGAGGACGCTGGGGAGTGGCGTCAAGGACCGACTTTGGGGATCCATGGCGTCGGCCGGCGGACGGAACCGCGCCGGGTGGCGTGGGGTAGGGCTAGGCCGGTATTGGTATGCGAAAGCCCCCGACAGACCGCTACCTCCTCGTCGGCGTTGACATCCAGACTGATCGTTTTGAACGGCGGCAGCCCGATTCGGTAGATGCTGTTGACGCGAGAAAGTAACGTGTTCGTCCGAACTCGACGAGGTTCGACAGAAAGTGGCTGGACGCCAGATGATAAATGGCCTCAGCCAGCCCTGCTCCGGTCCAGACTTAGGCCCGCGGATACGGAGGCCAAGGGCAACGATCACCGAGACCCTGT
Organism: Colletotrichum sansevieriae; assembly: GCA_026260285.1. Lineage (NCBI taxonomy): Eukaryota > Fungi > Ascomycota > Sordariomycetes > Glomerellales > Glomerellaceae > Colletotrichum > Colletotrichum sansevieriae. The sequence continues at coordinate 13,567 of JAOQIF010000914.1, read as the reverse complement.
CCCTGATGGTGGACATCCTAGTGAATGGAGACAGGAAGGTACCAGGCCTATGATGAGCCAAGAGATTAGATTCTGAAGATAACAGGCTTGGCATGGATGGTTTCCGTACGTAGCGCCCGTGGAAGAAGAGTCGAGAGGTGAAGGACTGGTGGGTCTCCCCAGGCTTCAAGGAGAGGCAATCCCGGGAAGTCGGTTGCTAGTCCATGAACGAAATCCTCAGAGGAGGCACAGAGATAGAGAGAGACGGGGTTGGTGAGGGGCGATTCACATCCGCCCGTCTGGGTCTGGGGAAAGCTGCTATGGATCGTGTTTCATGAGCAAATATCAAGAAGCGTCTGTCACACCATGCAAGCTTTCCATACCACCCGCTACCCGTGTGTTCATCTCTGTTCTCACCAATAGACTCTTCGAAAATAAGCTTCAAAGCACCACCTTTTCTCAGAGGTTTCTAAAATTGGACAGGAATGATGAGCAGCACGATGACCTACTAAGTAAACGGTCGCAAGCATCAGACCACTTTCAAAGTTCATCTCGTCCGGAGGCGAACAGGTGCCAGGGTCACTAGATCAAACCTTAGCCGGCGCCGCCTCACGTTCTCATTGGAGAGCTCAACCTTATTGCCAGCCAGGGGCAGCGTTTCCCACGAGGGACTAAGGCCGTCATCGACAGCCCGCCAGCATGAATCTGACGTGTTCTGTGTTGAGATGCCGGGCAAGTCAGGCCTCAGTGAATGGTGCGATTGCGGAAGCCTAGAGTCCTTCTTGTGGACTTGTCGTTGCTTCTTCTGAGAGTCCACAGTTGCCATGCAACGTTGAGCAGGGTTCCTGTCTCCGGTCCGCTCTCGTGCCTTTTCAGCTCTGTTCCTTGCAGCCCACGTTGTGGGTTGTGGACACCGTCGCCGGGCTCATAGTAAGCTTTGGCGAGTCGCGTGGCGCTGAGCTTGGCAAAATGGCGTCCAACAGCTCTTAGCTGACGAGCGGCGTCGTTCAGCATCCGAGCCTCGCGTGTTGCGGCTGATTCGAAGTGTTGGCTAATGACTGTTAGCTCCGACTTAGCACGAGGGAGAAAGAAATCTTTTCATCTCCGCCGTTGGAGCTAATGAAGTAAGAAATTTGCAACGTGGTCTGCCGGTAAGTTCACCGCAGTTTACTCCCATAGCTCCGGTCGTCCGGTGCTGTTGTTTTGCAAACTGTCTTTCAGTCAGGCGGGTGGCGGCGCCACTGGATCGATCATTTCGCAGCGTGCCGAACTGTCTAATCGGATCGACCAGTGGCTATGAAGAAAAAGAAAGGTTTTGGCCTGCTTCCACCGGTCCTTCTGCAAAGAGAAGAAGAAAAGCCTTGATTGAATCAAGCAGACTCCGATTAAGCAAGCCACAGCGCCGAGATTGGACACGAGTACGCAACACTCGTCTATGACTCCGGGCCATCGGGCTGACCGCTACCAGCCTACGACAGTCCCGCTTCGGTGATGTGAAGGAGATCAGTGGAGTCGTGCCTTGCATTTTCCCAAGCTGAGAAGACCCCCGCGTACGGCCGTATGAGACCCTTCTCCATCGTCGCACCCATGACTTGACAGGCCCTGAATCTTCATCAACTCCACGTCAACCCATTTTTGCTTCGTCAGATTCCTCAGGGTCGAGCCTCTTGGAAATTGGCAATTACATGACACGTGGAGATAGAGAAGTGACCGAACGGGGGTTTTCCTCTGGTGAGCGCTGAACCCCTTGACTAGGCTGATGCCCCTGCCTCCGCCAGAGCACGCGCAACTTGCAAGGCAAGATGGGAGGAAGGCTTTACCAAGTGCGGTATTTTTTCGCAATCAAAGCTAGAGCTGAGTTCGGATAGCTCGGCCATCCTAGCGTCCAGCCGCACTGCAGGGGACGTCACCGAAGAGGCGGCCTTGCTGCTCGCGATGTCGTGGCGGTGGAGAAGCAGAATTTCTGACGCCCGGCGGCGTGGCTTTGGTGAGGCTTTGCGAGGTTATCCCACTGCGTGACATAGTCTATGGGCAGGAATCCGATACTCGGGTGAAGCAAAGCACCAAAGGATACACCAATCTCCGGTAGCTACGTGCTTCCGACACTGATTATGAAGCAGAAACCTCAGCCTCGAATGCTGGAAAAGGACTCATCCCGTGGTATTGAGAAGCAACGATCTTCAGATGTAGTCAGTCCGGCGTGCCGTCTTGCCGTCTTGACGTCTACCTAGACAGGGCTGAAACAGCGCCCTGCACGACGAAGCTAACGTGAACCCTGGGAACGTGATGGCACTAGCAGAGTTACTTTCTTTAACCCGCCTTCCGGACTTTTTGACCTGGTTTGTGATGTGGGAGTCCTCAAATGCTGACTACCGTGGAGCGCCTCGTCATTCTCTGATGAACAGCTTCCGAAAAAGATCGTGATTGACTGAGAGATGTCTAAGGTGCGTGTACTATGCGACGTAGATAACAGCAGCAATTGTCGGAATATGACCACTGGGGTATTCCGAAAGCAGGTATGAGAAACAATTGCAAGCAGACAAAGTAAAGGACAGCAGGCGGTTCGATCCGGTACCTGTGGAGTTATTCTGATCCGAAGTATTCGAATCTCATAACAGAGCATTGTTCGTGGAATTTACGTGGCTGGTGCTGATCAAGCGATATCAAATGCCGAAGTGACAGAAGCTTAATCTATGCAACTGTCTCAGAGTTCGACGCACTGACGTGATGTGGCTTACGGAGGAGCCTTTCAAAAGTTTTGACCATAGTGCCTGCCACCCCACGACTGGCGCCAGCTGTGAGGGGGTCGCGCCTTACCTAATTAGGTAAAGTCAGCACGTGCTTTCTTTTTCGAGGGCTCGCAAGGGGGCCTTGCGAGCCCTCTATTTATAATAATAATAATAATAACAAATCCCTTACTACTATGAAGATTATAACTCTATTATTTTTATTATTAAAGATAGCTCTTAATACTAATCCTATTTAACGGGTAGTAATTATTGCTTTAGCGAGTCCCTATAGAGGTAAAATAACTAAGGAAATTATATAGATTATAGGGCTCCTAGCCTGTACTATTAACCGGATTTAGTCCTGCGCTATCGAGGCTAGGTTTAAGCTAAATAATACTACTCTTAATATCCTTCCTTAATATATTATAAATAAACCCCGCTCCGGGCGCCCAAAGAAGCAAACTATAGCTATTATTAAGGCTATTTAAGTCTAAGTATGCTATAATTAGTATAGATGAGAGAAGAACTATGCTAATATTGCTAGTAACTTTAGTAAAGAGGGTATTAATATCTCCATAGTAATAGTATAGAGGATCCTTTATCGGGCTAGGTTTTAGAAGACGAAACCTACTTATAAGCCTGGCTTAATAAAGGCGATAAGAGTAGCGTAGTTAAAGTAGTACTTCTAATACTGCTACTAGACCTTAGAGGACTAGAAGAAGGTTATCTAGTCTAATAAGACTAGTATTATACTGCTCTATTATTAGGGAGGGTACTAGCTCTAGAGGAAGCCTTTAGAAGCCTACTTTAAGTCCTATATCTATGAGAGATAGAAGGGCTACTTAGAGTTTATATTTTAGGCCTATTTTTCCTATAATTTAAAGGATCCTTATCACTATTTGTCGGAATAACTATCCTGCGCAGGTAATCGTACCAGAAAGATAGGGTTCTTCCGTAATACTGTAGTTATTCGTGATATCTATCTATCGTAGGTTTGGTAGTTACGATAGCTATATAGGTAGTCCTTATATATAGGGTCCTGGCCCTCCTATTGGTTGAATCGGCGCAATGGGTAGGTCCGATTAGCCTGACGTGGCGCTAGTTAGGTTAGCAACGAACCGCCGACTAGGCTTCTAATACTAGCAGTCTTTTATTACTACTAGTGCCTACCCCATACTAGCCTATATTTATCGAGATAACTACTAAATAGTACTACTTATAAAAGGGGCTTAAATAGCCTAATAACCGTAGTTTTCATACGTCTCGTTATTATCCCCCGATATGCTATATATCCCTGGTTTTACTGCGCGCAGGGCCCTGGCTACGGGCCGGGATCCTAGCTACTATCGGACGACCTACCCCTCTATCTATATCGTTGCCTTATTATTATTAATAAGCTATTAGAGGGCTTTATTTAGTATTAACTTCGTAAGTCCGTTAGCTAGGTTATTATCGCCATAGATCCAGTAGATCTCTGCAATCTCGTAGCGTTCGTATAACTACTATAGCGCTATTATATCGATTATAAGGCGCTTTTCTTTCGTTATACCTAGCTTAACGAGGTACTCATATAGCGAATATAAGTCGGTATAAATAATAGTCGATATTAATAGTAGATCTAGTCGATTAGAGACCTTTTAGAGGGTTATTATAATCACATAGGCTATATCGATACTAGCAACTATGCTATAGATCTCCGAGGCTAGTACGCTGCAGGTAATACGTTTTAACTTCGTTAAGCTATAGTAGACGACGTTATTATTAATTTCGAACGTATTAATAACCTTATTATTATTAGTCTTGTTAGCTAGTATAATAATAAAACCTAGTTATAACGAGAGGTCGTCGTTATTAGCAAAAGATCTATTAATAAAAATAAATAGTTTCGCAGTAGCGAGGTTAAGCGGGATGAAACTAAGGCCTCTATCGAGGGATTGCAACTGCTAGAGTATTCGCTAGTTGAGGATTCTAATGTTATTAACTATGGGGTTTTGCTATTATATAGCAATAGATAAGTCGAAATAGGCCTCGGGTTAGCAAATTAATATAATATATACGCTATAGGCGCGTTATTTAACGTATTGCTGCTTTCAGATAGCTTCGTTAGCAGAGGGGTTAATAGGGTGCAACTTAAGCCCTTGGTCCTTTTAGCAAAGGGTGAGGGTATTGCTATTGTTAATCGTCACGATCCCACTATTAAATACGAGGGGGTTATTAATAGCAAGGATCTACTTAGGTTTAGCTAAAAAGCTAGCTTTAGTTAATTCAGCCTCCTCAAGGGCGGAAAAAGCGTCGTTTAATAGGCCTAACATATTATTAGTTTGCATACTTATAACAGCGAAAAATAGGTTATTTTTTATCGATATAAGCAGGCAGGGGTCAAACGACGAAGTCTCTATCTTAAGCCTCTATTTATAATAGCAGCTATATATAGCCTACTAATAGGTGCTAGCCTTAGCGATGCTATAGAGGGGTTTCACAACCTCTATAATAGTATTATCGGGGTATTTATACTATATTTAGGCGGGGATTTTAGCGAGGATAGGGCAGGCGAGATAGGTAGCGGACTAGACATAGGCTTAGGTAATATCGCAGATCTAAAGGGTTTTGCTATTAGCTAATAATAACGGGGCGATTATAAGGATTAGTTATTAACTAGCTCTTTAGATCATAGGGGCCTGGGTTAAAATAGCCTCTTTATTATTATTAGCATAGCTCTAAATAACGAGTCTCGACTTCTTATAGGGCTAGGTTATCTTACCCTTAACCTTATTAATAATATAGGAGCGGAAAATCCAGATCCTATTATAGCGGGTAGGGTTATACCTAACGAAGTTAAATACGCCTCGTTTAATAAGGGATTCGATCTCTTATCGGGTCGACTACTCAAAAGGCTCTCTAGGGGTTATAATTACGCTATTATTATATAACTTAATAGCGAGGTTATAGTTAGATTGCTCTTTAGCAGATAGGAAGGTCTCGTTAGTAGTAGTGACGTCCGTTTTAGCAAGGAGTATAGTTAAAGTCGGACCTAGCGCTAGGTTATAGCGGGGCCGTTCTTAGCGCTATAATAAGGTAGGAGCTTCGCTATTAGTAATAACGATTATATCATAGACTCCCTCAGTTACCCCGTAGGGGTTTGCAATCCTATCGTTATTACTATCGGGTTCTATTAGCAGGTCGGTCGACCAGTAGTAAGGTTTAATAATAGTTAACCGGAAGGATTTTAGCCTATTAGGTAGTTAAACTACGTATTTATAGCTATTATTAGAGATAAGCTAGTAAGGGCCCTTCTAGCTATCTTTTTCGCGCTATACTCTAACCTCTAACTAGAGAGGTAGGCTTAATATAGGCTTAGTTATAGGGCTATTTTAGGCTATAATAGCCTTATTAACCTAACGACTAGCGTGGAGTTAGCAGATCTCGTTAGTAGCCTTCTATATAGCTTAGGCGTATTATATAATTAATAGCGAGGGCGCTAAATTATCCGTTAGGCGTAAGTAGGCTCCGAATACTAGCAGGGTTAGTACTAGGCTATCGGGCCTAGCAACGTTATTAATAGCTTTTATAGCTATTTAGAGGGCAACGTTGGGGTTAGTAGAGGGATCTTCTGCTTAGATAATCTCATAGACCTAGCGTAATAGCTTATAGTATTATTCGACCTTCCCGATGCTATTATAAGCCTTAACTAGGACCTCTTTTATAGAGATCGCTATCTTTCGCGCAGATTAGCGAAATTTAGTAGATCGAAAGGAGGTGCTAGTATTAGTAACTATCTAGTCGGGTGGGCCCTAGTATATATCGATCTAGCAGAGCTAAAGGGTCTGCTATATAGTTTTAGCGGATATATCCTTTATAAAGCGTGCTACGTTAAATACAGTAGCTATATTAATAATATAGAGGGCAGGGCGGTTGCTATTAAGATATATAATATTAATAACGACCTCGTAGTTGAAATTATAGTTATCTTTTATCGTAAACTTGAACCGATAGGGGCTACTGCTGTGGAGTTGATAATAGTAGCAAAACTTCGTTAACTTATTAATAATATCGATATCAACGGGGTGGCTAGCGCGCTAGAGGACTTTATGGAGTCGTTAGATAGATAGGTAGCTAAAATAATAGTAGATATAGCGTAATTCGACGTTAGTAAGGTTATAACTTACGATAGCTTCTTCCGGGTTAGTCATAAACCATAGGTAGCCCTATAGTTATATAACCGGGGTCGTGAGGTTATTACGAACGAGTTAGTTAGCAATATTATCGAATTTTACGCTAAGTCGGTCTATATTATAAAGGGATAATAAGAAGGGGGTATTCGTTAGCATCACGTGGAAGGTTATGTTGCTAAAAAGAGTTATAATAACCGTTATTCCGAGGGATTTGATAGGGTTAGCGCTGCTAAAGCGGATCGAGGCTGCCCCGGCTATAGAGGGGTTAAGTTAGCAATTAACCCTCTTTTATAGGGCTAGGAACTGCGGGTGACCCCCGGTTGAATATTAGGCTGCGCTGGAGTTAGGGATAATCCCTCTAAATATAGTTAATAAATAACGGTTAGTAACGTATATTACGATGGGATTATTATTTTTATTAACTAACGTGTTATAAGAGGGTTTAATATAGTTAATTACGTAGAGGGTCGACTAGTCGGCTAAGCAGGTTATCATATTACTGCTATTAACTGCGGTGGGTTAGTTGAAACAGGTAGTAGTAAGGAAGGCCTCGTTATTAGTGCTATTAACCTCATTACTATCGTCGTTATTAATAGATAACGACTAGTAAAAGAGGGTAATAGGGTTGTTAATAACGGAGGAGTCGGCTGCAGTAGCTACGAGGTCTTCGATACCCTTATACTACGCTAAAAACTAGTGATATTTAGCGGGGTTAGCGTTATTTTAGATGTATTAGCTATTCTTGAACTTGCTATAGGCCTTATAGCGATCGTTGTTAGTATATTTCGTCGACTAATAGCCGGGTTTGCTATAAATATAGCACTTTTTGGCTCTTGCTGCGTTATTAAGGCTATTACTAACTATACGGGGTCTAAAGCGATTCTTATAGCTATTGCTATAGTAGGTATAGTCGGTCCAATAGACCCTAGTCCTATCGTTATTTTTAGCGATATATTGCATTATAAGCCGGGTCGTCGTTAAGATCACTAAATATAACTAGCTAAGGACCCCTTCTATTAACTCGGCAGGGTTAAAGAGGTAAAAATAGTATTCTTTAACCCCTTAGTAGGCGTTAATAATATAGTCCTATAGGATAAGATCGGAGTAGTAAGCTAGTAGTAAGGCTTATTAGACCTTAGTTACGTAGTTAACGAGGATCTCTAAGCACTCTATCCTCGTTTTAGAGGGGTTATTATAGATAACCTAGGTTAATATAGCCTAGCACTACTCTATTAGGTAGGCCTAGCGGGTATCGTAGGATTTAAAGTAGTTATAGAGTTTTTTAACTATAGCTAGGAGGCTTAACTAGGCGCTACTAAGCCGGTTGAAATAGTAATTGCAGGCTCGACCTTTTAGTATAAGGGGGAGGGCGCTAGCAGCTTGCGATTGCTAGATCCCGACCTTCTCGTAGATATCCTAAAAGATAGTTAATTTTGCCTCTAATACGTTATATTTAGCGCTGCTATACCTCATATTATTAGTATAAAGCTTAGCTAGATCTATTAACTGCTTTAGCGTAGCTAGGAGGCTATTATAGCCTATATCCTAGTTGTTATTAACTACGCTATCTCTGCTAGTAGGCGTGGTTTTTACTAGCGCTATTATAAGAGGGGTTTGTAATTACGGGGTTCTAGCTTGCGCGAGGCTCTCGTCAGGCCTCGTGAGATAGGGCAGGCGTATAAGCATAACTAGTACTAATATCTTGCGAATAAACGTTAAGTCGTTAGCGAGGTATCGTAAGAAGTTATCTATATAGGCATCTAACTAAGCTTAGCTCTAGTAATAGAACTTCGGTCTAGTTATAGCTTTAACGAGCCTAATAGAGATTATTCTAGCTACTAGGTTAACCTATATTCTATAGCTAATAACGTAGTTTTTAAGGGCCTTCCTAAGCTTCTAGTTGGTTTTACTAAATAGTTTAGTAGTCTAGCTAATAAAGTCGTATGAGAACTCGCGCTAGAAGGCTTAGCTAGTATTCTTATCGATCTTATAGACCTCAAGTTAATAGCCTATTTATATATTTACCTATTTAATAGATATATTAGGAATATTATCCCTTTCCTTATCGATCTCGAAGACCTTACCCTATAGGTCGGGCTAGATAATACCCTTAAGCTAGGTAGGGATAGGGATATTACTAGAGATAGATCTTTAGATAGATCTATCATAGGTAGTAGGAGGAGGAGGGGGGTTGCTACCCGGCTTAGTAGTTAGGGTAGCTATTGTGAATAGAGTAGTGGAAGGGGGGGGGGGGGGGGGGTATGGTATACGTTATTTTTGCGTTATTTTGTATTT
>JAOQIF010000913.1:0-34705 GCA_026260285.1 Colletotrichum sansevieriae | reverse complement strand
CTTTATATTCAAAGGACTTATAGTAATCTTTTTATAGCTATCCTAGTTCTATTTATCTTCTAATATAAATAGTTTATAAATTTTATATTAATTATTATAAACTAATAGTTTATACTAAATATACCTTACTTTTAATAGGATCCTTAAGATTAATTTATAACTACTACTTATAGTTATTTATATATAGGTAGGCTACCTATAGGTAGGTTAACCTATAGGCTGCATTACCTATAGGCTTTTAATATAGGCCAGACCTATGGGTAATTTGGGTACCCGTAGAGTACCCGTGGGTGATTTTGGGTACTACCCATTTGGGTACCCATGGGCTTTTTGCATTACTGCTCTTAAGTTAACTCTCTTACCTTAGCTACTCCCCTATATCCCTTATATCTTAGTAATTATCTAATATATCCTCGGATACTAGGTCTAGGACTTAACGCTAGAAGCAAAGGAGGACTACTTAGTAATATTCCTATTATATCTCCTCTAGTTCTAATAGTAATTAAATTTAAGATTTTACTTACTTCTATATAACTTAGAATATGCTTTATATTCAAAGGACTTATAGTAATCTTTTTATAGCTATCCTAGTTCTATTTATCTTCTAATATAAATAGTTTATAAATTTTATATTAACTATTATAAACTAATAGTTTATACTAAATATACCTTACTTTTAATAGGATCCTTAAGATTGATTTATAACTACTACCTATAGTTATTTATATATAGGTAGGCTACCCATGGGATATGGGTAGGCTACCTATAGGTAGGTTAACCCATGGGCTGCGTTACCTATGGGCTTTTAATGTGGGCCAGACCCATGGGTAATTTGGGTACCCGTAGAGTACCCGTGGGTGATTTTGGGTACTACCCATTTTGGTACCCATGGGCTTTTTGCATCACTGCGAATAATCCTTCCTTTATTATTTAGAACAAGGCTAGTAGTTTAGCTTCTATTATTAATATAGTTATTATATCCTACTTATTTACCCTCTAACTAATAGCTCCTCTATATAGTTTTATTATAAATACTTTCAAACTCTTATAATCTATTAAGTTATTAGTAAAACTAATATTTAAAGCGATAATTAAGTTATCTTTAGTAGTTCCCTTATTTATTGTCACACGCCTTTTGGTGATATAGTCGGCCATCACGTGGTATTCCACGTGACCACGGTTGGGCTCAACACCTATCCTTTAAGTAGGAGACTTCTAGCAAATAAGCTTAGAAGGCTTAGCTATTATAGAATATATTACGATATACCTATAATTACCTATTATACTATTTATTATTATTCACGCTTATATTGCTCTTTTCCTTATTTCACTCGCAGTCTTAGCAACCCCTACTATAGCCCTAGGCTAGTAGGAAGACTATAATATCTAGTAGTATAACTTATTCTTTTTTTCCTTATCTAAAACCTCCCTTATACTATAAAGACTTATAATAAGGTAGAGGACTCGGACTCGACCTCGAAACCCCCTCCTAAAAGCATTTATATACTAAAAGGAAGGAAGTTAAAGAAGTTAAAGAGATAGAGGTCTTAACTATTAACTTATATAGCTAACTATTCGAGTTTAATATTAAATTAGTATAGTAATCCCTCTCTTATAGAGGAATATTATAATATAGGAGATATAGCTAGAATTAAATACTATAATAAGGCTTATAAGCTCTATAGTTTCTAGTAGGCTTATAAGGATTATAACTTTACCCTTAGCCTTAGCAAATAATTTCGCAACTAGATAGCGAACCTCGCTTCTCTTAAATAGGATAATAACTATATACCTTATATAGATATTATCGATATAGGCTAGAAAGCGAAAGCTAATCTATGCTATTACTAGATACTCAAGCCTAATAATTATATAACTATATTAATTAATATTATTAATACGATCGTAGCTATAAGGGATACTCTAGTAATAGTAGCACTTTTTATGCCCCTATTTAGAGAAGAAAGCCTTTATAGAGCTAGCGAGAGAATCACCCTTCTGCCCCTAAGAGATGAAAGAGTTATAACTCCTATCTAGTCTAGCTAGTTAGATATTAAACCCCTAGGACCTCCTATTAAAGCAAGAGCTATAGCAGATAATATTTATAATAGGAGCGGAAAAAACCCTAAACTATAAGTTATAGTACTAGAAGATATTATTATAGGACTATTAGAGCGAAAAATCTATAGAATACTATAAATTCTTTATAATACTACTATAGGTCTACTAAAGTAGGATATATTAGCAGGGAGGACCTAGCTACCTTAATAGAATTTAGCGCTACTATTAATATTTTTACTATTATCCTAGGGGCCCTACCTAGAGCTGCTATCCTAGGGTCTTGAGGCTTTACTCCTTTAAGTATTTAGCTAGCTTAAGGCTAATACTAGGGCGCTATAGCCTATAGGAACTTAATAGGAAGGTAGATTTGCCTAATAATATAGTATTTTTTAGCTAGATATTAATAAGAAGTATAGCATAGAGCCTATCTTTTATAACTAGGATATTCTATATTATAAGGAGATAGATCTATAGATCTCCAGCCTAGATATTAAAACTACTAGCTTAGCTATAGCTTTAGAGATTATATAGAATTAGAGCTCTCTATTATAAGGGAAAGCACTTAGCTAGTAGGAATACTAACTCGGGCTAATTAAATAATAGAACTACCTCTATGCGGGATATTACGCCCTATATAATGCTATTAGGAGACGTTTTATATTAACCTAATAGGAGTCTATCTAATAGATCGCTATATATAGGTTTACTATAGAAGACCTTAAGGGAGATAGAGATATTTATAACTTTACTTAAAACTATTTTAAATATAATAGAGCGTAGATAGGACTAATATCTATAGTTAGCTAGCTATTAATAATCTTCTATAACGCAATTAACCTAGAGCTTTAGCGATTCCTAGATAAACTAACTACTAGCAATACTCTCGAGGATTACCTTAATATAGCTGAGAAAAAACGCAAGGCAGTTTAGCGCAGACTCTAGGTGCTAATTAGTATTAACTATATATTAGAAGAATCTAATAATATAATATAGAATAGTAATAAGGGACGACGGAATAACTGAGACTTCTAATAGGATAATTATAATAATCCGCAACCCTAATAACGTTATTAACCTTAGTAACGCTTCTAGCGCTCTAATAACTATTAAAACTAGAAAGATCGCTACCTATAGAACTAGCTACGGAGAAACCCAGGTTTTCGACGTTATATAAAATATAATAGACTAGGCTAGATAGACTCAGATGCTTATTATATATAGGAGGATCACGATAATAACTATAATATTAATAACCTCGTTGATAGCAGCTATATCCTACTAGATATATAGGAAGTCCCCCACGATTCAGCTGCCCTATTAGAGCAACCGCATAAAGAGGAAACGGCAGGCTAGATAATAGATATCGTAGTTATAGCGAGAAGCCTGCTGCTAATCTCCCTAACTATTTTAGTTCCAGACTCTGCTATATATTATATTAATAATATAGTAAATTTCGCAGGTCTCGTTATAATTCCCCTAGCAAATAACGCATAAGTATTACTTAAGAAAAACCAAATTATTAACGCCTAGGTGAAACTAGTAAAATAAACGATACTAGCTAAATAGATATATCTCTACTTTAATATAAAAAGCAATAATATAGCTAGCCTAGAGGAAGTCTATATTAATATAAGCGCCTTAATAACTCTAGTTAATAGGAATTAGGTGCTATGCTTTGCGCGAAATCCTATATTTTAGATAATAGAACTGCGGAAGATAAATACAGTAGACTTAACCTTTTATATAATAGAGCAGGTTATATTTAACTTCTATATCCTAGGCACTATTAGCAACGTAGAGATTAATAGCTATATTATTGTTATAGCTAGAGTTATAAATACCCTCGGAGCGAATCTTCTATTAGGAACACCGTTCTATAAAGATCACGGGCTAGTTATAGACTTTAATAAAGGTATAGTTAAGTTCCGCTTATTATATAGAATATAGTATCTAGTCTAGTTCAGGAGATAGCACCTAGTAACTAGACGAGTTAATAATGCTTATACCGTGGTTATTCCCCTGCAGAGTAACGCATTCGTTATAACTAGCTTTATCAACCTCCCTAAGTCAAGCTAGTAAGGCTCTAATACTTAGTAGTTTTAATTTAGTCATATTAGCGCAGTTAATATAACGGTTATAGCAGATAACCCTAAGCTTATCCTTATGCGAAATATAATAGATAGGCTAATAATAATCCTAAGAGGATAGCAGCTAGGCTATATTATTCTAATAGAAGTAGAGGAGACTACTAACCTTATTAACTATATAGATATTATCACCCTTATAAGAGGAGAATCAAACTCGCGCTAGTTCTCGCAATCTGAATTCAATAGGGCTATAAGTAATATAGTAACTAGCGCGTAGTTTATAACCCCGCTTACTAAATCTAGCCTAGGACCGCCTCGTTAAGCGGATAATATTCTATCTTATAGAATATCTAAGCTAAAAGATATCCTAGTTATATAGAGCAAGGATAGAGTCGAGGTCTGCAATTAGGATGCGGTTTTTGCTAGTAGACTTAAGGAAATCCTCGATAACTGAGACGTCTACTGTAATAAGGGGATCGTACCTATGCTAGATAACGAATAGATATATATTAAGCTTATCGAAGGGTAGCAAAACCAAAAGGCTATAGTAAAGCCTTACCCCCTTAGTGCTAAAGACCTCGAAGTCGTTAAGAATATCTATAGCAAGATATATACTAATAGCAAGATAGTATGGGGTAATAAGCTAATCCTAGTTATCTATCTGCTCTTTATTATATAGCAAGTAGTTAATAGTATAAAAAAAGGCAAGGTTATTATTAACCTTCGCCCTCTCAACCGAATTACTATCCCGGATATATACCCGCTTCCCGACTAAGATAATATAATAGATACCTTTAGAAGGAAGAAATATATAATAATATTTAACGCTACTAGGTTCTTCTACTAACTGCTAATCTACTCGAGATATTATAATAGGATAGTAGTAATAAGTCCCCGCGGTATCGAGGTTTCTAATATTATCCTCATAGGATTTAAGAACTCGCTAGCTTACGCCTAGTATTTTATAAACCGCCTCCTATACGACTACTAGCACTTTGCTCGAGTATATATCGATAATATTATTATTTTCAGCGATAATAACGAGGATTATCTCTAGCATATCGATATTATTCTTAAGCTCTTTGAGAATAATTACCTTTATATTAGACCTAAGAAGTCCTTTGCAGGGTTTCCTAAAGTAAGACTCCTTAGCTATATTATAAATACTAATAGTATTAAATAAATAGAGGATAAGATCGCAGCCTTTAAGAACCTCTGCTTCCCGAAAACTCTCTATAATATTAAGAGATATCTTAGAATAGCTAGATAGCTATAATATAATATACCCTAGTATAATATTATTATAACGCTACTATAGGATAGAAAGACCCGTCTTACTATAAAACTCCGTAATAAAAATATGCTTCCTAATAGTCTATTAAAAGCAGTTCGAATAAAGAGGGTCCAAAAGGTGTTATTTAAGCTAATACTAAGCGAATAAGAGGCGTAGAACGCCCTCTAGGAGAATCTCTATAACTAGGTTATAAGATACTACTATAACCTAAATAAACCTATATTTTTAAGGTTAATACTTATAAAGGCGGCTTTAGGCTTATAGTATTCTAACTAAGTATCCTATAGAATAGCACTAATATATCTAGCAAAGATATCGCGCAAATCTATATCTAACTAGTGCTTTTTCTATCTAAGGTTATATTACCCTTAGAAAAGCAATACTTCGCTATAGAGGCGGAGGTAGTAGTAGTAGTATAGGCTATAAAGAAGCTCTGCAAGCTCGTGCAATCGAATAAGCACCCTATATAAATTCTTATAGATCACGTAGTTATAAAGGGAATTCTTATATATACCTCGCTACGAACTATAGACCTTAATAAGGCTAACCTATAGCTCGCGAGCACTGCGAACTACCTATTGCAATTTAACCTCAACGTTACCTATATACTAGGGAACCTTAATATTATCCCTAATGCCCTCTTGCGCCTACTATTGCTTATAGCCTCAGGATAAGCTAATAGGTTTGAGGATAGCGATATTCTCGTGGAAATAACCTATAGCGATAACGATAACAATAATAACACAAGATTTATAAGCATAGTCAACTAGTTAGCTGAGAAGTCATAAGCCTATAGAGCAATAAGGGAGATAACTATAAGCATTTCGGAGGACTTTATTACTAAGATTATAGATAATTATACTAACGATACGAGGTATAGCAAAATTCTCAAATAACTCCGATCCCAGCAGAAGGAACTAGGCAAGTAGTAGTTACTATTTAACGCTACTATTAAGGAAAATAGCACTAGAGCTACTAGAAGAGCCCTAAAACGCTATTAAACGACTCCTTATAGTCTATTGCTAAAAGGGCTTATCCTTTATATAGCTACGGATAGCACCTAGAGACTCTGCATTCTATATAAGTTAGTACCTGCGATTCTCCGCCTTAGTTATGATAAAAAATACTACTTCAGCGCGGACCGCATAATAGTAGAAATATCGACTTTTTAGTTTCGCAATAAGAAGTTGCTTATATAACGATATATCGCCTACTACAACTAGTATAAAGAGAACCAAATCGACCGCTAAAGGCTACTAGAATAGGTATAACCTATCCCCGTCGTGGATATCCCTTATAATACTATTACTATAGACTTCGTTACTAATATACCTAAGGTGCTATCCTACGGAAGTCCTTATGCCCTACTAGGTTTCCCGGAGTTAGATATATTAGCAATAGTAATATATAAATTCTTAAAAAAGATAATCCTTCTTATAGGATATTTAACCTATAGAGCAAAAGAATAGGTAATAGTCCTACTTTGCGCATTTTTCCTCTTAGACTAGGGAATTCTATATTATATTATTAGTAACTGGGATCCTAAGTGTATCTCTATAATATAGTATGCAATATTCAACGCCCTTAATATCAGGCTCCTCCTCTTAATAGCATACTACCCCTAGACGGATAGGCAGAGCGAAAGAATAAACCAGATTGCTAAGATTATAATATAGTTCTATATATCTAAATCCCCTAATATCCCATGGACTGATATACTACCTGCCCTATAGTATAATCTTAATAAATCCCTATCTACTATGATCGGATGATTACTAAACGAGGTTATGCTCAGATTTAAGCTATAAAGTATCCTTAACGTAGTTATATAAATAAGCGCCCTAACTAAGAGCCTTACTATCCTCAGGGAGATATATCAGAAGGAGGTACTACTATTTATTAATATAGCGAACGCCTCGTATAAGGAGAGATATAATAACTACTATACTAATATAACTTTTAATAAAGGGGATGAAGTCTAGATATAACTTAGTAAAGGATTCTACCTACTAAGATAATATAATAGCAAATAGACCTCTAGATAGATAGGACCCTTCTGAATTAAGCGTATTATCAGTCCTCTCGCCTATAAGTTAGATATTCCTAAGCACTAGCGGGTTTACCTAATCCTCTCTATAGCCTAGCTATATAAGCTAGCCTAAGGAAAAGACCTATTTAACTACGAGACTTAGCTACTAAAGCCTATTAAGGTTAATAATAGTAAGGAGTAGGAACTTAACTATATTATTAAACGAAGAGTCTTATAGAAGAGTTATAAACCTATTATTAAATACCTCGTCTAATAGAAAGGCTTTATAGCAAAATATAATACCTAGGAATAAAGAGACTCCCTATTGCCTAATATAAATAATCTTATTAATAAGTATAATACTAAATTCCCCCTCAGCTAGGATACTAAAAGAGCTATAAGAAGGCGCACACCTCGTGTATAACTAAATAGTTTTCCTATCCTTTTAATAGGATAAATATATATACCCTAAATTAATATCAGGATTATAAATTTTCCCTTTATTATTACTATTTTTTACTATTAATTACTCTTCCCTCGATCTCTCTATCTTATATTAAAATAAATAGGAAGGAGCAGAGGGTGCTAACTTTTATATGCCTTCCTTACTAACCCTTATTATAAAAATTCTTTTTCCTTCTATACCTTCCTTCTATTTATTATACCTACTTATTTTAATTTAGGCATATCTATACTTTTTATTTATTTATTTATCTCCTATATGCTAATTATTATCTAATAGACCTCTTATAATAAGCAATAATATTATCCTAATCTGCTAAATATAGCCTCCCGAACGCTAGCCTAACTAATACTATTATAATAATAGCTTCTAAAGGCAAGGAAGTTGCTAATAACTACGAGGTCCCGTCCTCTTACCTATCTAACGATAGTAGTAGCTAAGATGAGGGTGCTAACCCCTAGAATAACGAGGTGCTTAACCCTATCTCCCTATGCTAAGGTAGTAATAACTATAGTAGTAATAACTAAGTTAGTAACTATAGTATTAACCTTAGCACTCTAGTTAAGACTCATAAGTCTGCTGCTAAGAAGAAGAAGTCCTATAAGGACTATAAGAAGGGTAAATAAGTAGCTAAGAAGAACTTCTTCGCTATGGATATTAAGACCTAATACGAGGAGGTTATTAATAATAATACTAATAACATTCAGAATAACAATACCTAGGCTACCGAGCTAGCCTACGTTATTGCTAGCACTATTACTAATATTAAAGAGACTACCCTAGCTAAAACTATAGCTACTACCCCTCGCAAGACTCCTAAGAAGGGCCGCCCTAGCCCTATAGCCTAGCGCTAGCAGATCGATAAAGCAAAGGCTCGTATTAATAACGCCTTTCTATACTACCCTAATACTATCCTTATCAAGGAGATCGAGAAAATCCTTAATAATATCGAGCCTTCTGAGAATATATCTTCTAACCTCTATATTAGATATATCTAGGATACCCTTAAGCGAGCATATAATATATATATTAATAATAATACCTATAGCGAGCTTCTCCCTAGTTATGCCTAGGTCCTCGCTATATATTTTTATAACGCCTATAGTTATACTAATAGAATTATCGCTAGTAACCTTATTATAATAAACTATATCGACCTCCTTTCCGTCGCCCTGCTTATTAATATTAGTAATATTACTACTATAGACCCATTAGCCCGCAAGGATGCTAAAAACGCAAAGGACCTCGCTAATAAGGCCGAGGGTAATATTAATACTATTATTAATAGTATCTAATAGGAAATCCTTCCTCGCCTCGATACTATAGAGATTAATATAGCTAATATAGATACTATTAATCTTAATGCTATTAGCGAGCGTCTCGCTAAACTTAAGAATAATAGCGCGTCTAAGTAGGTAGTTGCTAATAAGATTTATATAGCTATTAATATAATTAAAACTAAGGAGATCGTAAGCCTTCGGACCGAGATTGCAAACCTCCACACTATAATCGAGGGTCTCTAGCGTACTAGTAATAAGCAACTCGCGCTGAGCAACGCTAGTAATAATAGCGCTGCTAAGCACTAGTAGATATCTAAGTTTAATATACTCCTCTGCTAGCGCGGTAACTAATTAATAATGCTATAGTGATTTCTAGCGATTAGGATATAAAGAGGGAGAAAAGGGAATATTAAGTATATATATCCTAGATCGATAGTAATAGCAATTAGGATAATTGCTTTTTAAAAAGGGGGCATATATTATATGCCTTTTAGTAATATAGTTAGCTATTATATAGTATTCCACGTGACTACGGTTAGGCTTAACGCCTATCCTTTAAGTAGGAGACTTCTAGCAGATAAGCTTAGAAGGCTCGGCTATTATAGAATATATTATAATATACCTATAATTGCCTATTGCACTATTTGTTATTGTTCACGCTTGTATTGCTCTTTTCCTTGTTTTACTCGCAGTCTTAGCGACCCCTACTGTAGCCCCAGGCTAGTAGGAAGACTGTGATAATAATCACCCCCCTTTAAACTAGTCTATCCTTAGATTAAGCTACTTAGTAGTTATCTAGAGGGTACCTAGTGCCTACCTATAAGCTTTCCTAGTTTCTAGTTCCTATAAGCCTAGAATTTAGTATCCCTTATTCTAGCTATATAACTCTTCCTTAGATAGCTAGGTAGCTTAGAGGAATAGTTAGCTAGTAATAGGGTACTTATCCTCTACCCCAGCTACTCTTATAGCTCTTATACCTAGGTATTAAGGGACTTTATAGCTTAGAGGAGCTTAGAGGAGTAGTTAGCTAGTAATAAGATACCTATCCTCTACCCTAGCTACTCTTCTAGCTCTCTATCTAGAAGGTCTAGGACTACCTAGTAGTTATCTAGATAACTATAGCTAGGTTCCCTTATAAGGGTTATTCCTTCCTTCGCAAGGTTATACTAAAATATATTATTATTTAGGCTTATTTTTATTACTTTGAATTTACCCTCTGAATTATTATATGTTCTACTTATTATTTTATTTTTGGTGCTTTTATAAGGCTAATAAAGATATTCTCCCTCTAGGGGTGAAGGAGGTTATTATTATAGTATAGGGGGTTACTAGTAGTTATTTAGTAGTTACCTAATACTACCTTATATATAGGAGGGTTAAATAAAGTCAGATAATATAATAATCTAGGGATTATCTTCTTTTTAGCTATATAAAAAGCTAACTTTGGTATTAAGTTAAAAATATATAAATATTATTTAAAATTTCGCGCTACTAAAATCTCTTCTTCTTACTTCTTTAGATTTATAATACTACTACTAATAAGTTATTATTAGCCTCCTACTCCCCTACTAATAACTTTATTTTAATTACTATATAATAAATCTATTATTATACCTTCTGCTGCTACTAATACTACCGCTTTTCCTACTAGTATACTAGATACCTCTTATATCCCTATAATAAGTAAGCTCTAGGCATGCTCTTACTACTGCTACGTCCTAGCATAAGCAAAGTAGGAGCTGCCTAAGGATAATATCCCTGAGATCAAGCTCCTTATAAGCTTAATTATCTATTTTAAAAGTAATAATAAGTACTTAATCCTTAGCTAGTCCTTATTTAATACTTTATTAGCTTTAGCTTCTGAATCTACGACTAATTTATATATTCTTAGATACCTCTATTAAATATAAGTATTATATTAACCTAAGTAATAAAAAAGCCTATATTAATATAAGTTTTGCTTATTATTTTCTAGTTCTTAGTTACTAACTCTCTATAGCGTATTTATTATATAATAAGCGCTATTAATAAGCTTAAGCAGCTAATAGATAAGGGTAGTTCTAAGCCTAATTTTTAGGCCTAGTATACTAAGAATAAGGTAAGTTATCTAATACCTCTCTAATACTTTACTACTAGTTTCTAATTATATTTAGAAGGAGATCCTTACTACCTAGCTTATAGTTAAGAAGGCCCTCTAAGCTAAGAAGAATAATATTAATATTATACCTAAGAGGTATAAGGCTAAGGAGGTAGGGATCTTAATAGAGATAGAGGACTATTATATAGCTACCTTAGACAAGGCTACTACTTATTAGTAGCGCTTCTCTAAGGGGGCTAAGAAGTAGATTAAGTTACTATCTAAGTAATATAAAGAGCTCTACTACTATTACTTAGAGATAGAGTAGTTTATTAAAAAATAGATAGAGATATAGGAGTTATAAGCTATACATACCTAGTAGTTGCTTAACTCCTATAATAAAGTTATAAATCTATATAAGCCTTACTAATACCTTCCTAGTGCTTATCTAGTTAATATTTCTAATATATATTTGAATTATAAGGCTATTAATACTAAGTCTAGTAGTAAAAATAATAGCTCTATAGAGATAGGCGCTAGCACCTAGTAAATTTAAAATTCTTAGAGTGCCCTTAGTAAGCTACTAATAATCTCTAGGTAGTTTTTAGTTACCTTTAGGTATTTTTCTTATTTCTTCTCGCCTTATGAAGGGCTTTTAGGCTAGTAAATTCAGATACCTAGCTAGTATACCCTATTTCTAACTAAGTACTAGTTACCTATTGAATTAGTAATTAAATTATATAGGGATTATAATGTTTTTGCTTATAATTAGGCTTTATAGTTACTTTATAAATCTATAGATATATTATATTATAGCTCCTATGATTTATCTTGTTCGCTATAGCCCTTCTATTTGATGAGGTACTAATAGTTTTATCTATGGCCCCTATAGGTAATAATATAGTCTACTATATAGATATTATTATTATTATTATTATTAATCAGGATATCTCGTAGTGAGATATCTGAGCTAAAAAAGGGCTCTAATTGCATAGGTGTGAAAACATTATGAATTTAGCACTTTTTATCAATCTGCAGCTTATATGCTTATCCCCTATTAATTACTTATTAGATTCCAAATAAGCCTAGATATTTATTAGAAGGTTTCTGAGAAGGCTGCCTCTGCCTAATATTTTTAGTTAAAAGTAATATAAGGTCTCTTATAGTAAAAATAATAGGGGTCCTCCTCTAATTATAGAACTTACTATATATTTTATTATACTTATAAAGTAAGTTAGTAATAGCTAACCTCTAGGTAAGTAGACTATAAACTCTCTTATATACTGCTAAGACTAAGTCCTTTAGCTAGGGTTTAATATTATTAGGTCTATAGGGAGAATATCCTATTAGTAGATTAGCGGGTAATATCTTAGTAGCCTTATAATAGGAGTTATTATAAATAGGTTAAGCTAGGTCAAGCTATATTACCTAATTATCCTAGTTAATATTATAAAAAGCTTATAAAAATTGCTTAATGCTCTAACTTTAGCGTTCTATTTAGCTATTAGTCTAGGAGTAAAAGGTAGTACTAATCTTCCTCTTAATAACTAGTAAGCAATATACTTTAGACTAGAAATTACTAGTTTATAGTAATCCTTAATTAGATATAATAGCTTCTAGGAGCCTAAGTATAAGGAAGATATATTACGTAAGTAATATAGCCAACCTATTAGCTATAAGTAACCCCCTAGTAGGGATATATATTGAGTATTGCATAAATTAGTTAATAATAATAAGAATGCTATTATAAGGCTTATTTCCTGTTATAAGCAATAATAGTAGTTTAGTAATAAAGTTAATTAATATTTATTAAAGGGGCTAGATAGGTACTAATAGGGGCGTAAGTTTACTATATACGAGGTAGTATCTTAGTTTTAAATACTAATACCTTATATATATCTTAATATATTCCTTTATATTACTCTTCTACAAGTTCTAAAAAATTAAGTTTCTAATCCTCTTTAGTATCTTAGTAATACCTTAGTAACCTCTAGATAGTTTATTATAGAATGCTCTAAGGACTTTATTCTAAAGTAGGTAGTTATTAGGGATATATAAGCCCTCTTAGTATCTTAGGGTACTAGAGGTATCTAATAACTACCTTATCCCTTATTAGTCCTAGTCTTTATTAATATAAAAGGGATCTTTCTTTTAAGCTTTCTAAACTTATTCTTAAAGCGAGGGTATAAGATATTCTAGGGAGGTATTTAATAGTTAAGCACCCTATTACTACTTAGTGCCTACCCTCTAAATAGTAGCTTTATTAAAGCGTTATAGAAAATCTTATAGGAGTAAGTCTCTAGCTTCCTCGATCTCTATATCTCTAGGGGTATAGTTAGGTCTTTATAAGAGGCTATTAGCTAGGTTATAGTAACTAGGCTAGTATGCCATTTCAAAGTTGAATATTAATAGGTCCTGTAATAGCTATGCCTAATAGCTACTAAGCATCTTCTTATTAGCGAGGTACTAGTAGCCTATGTAGTTAGTAGTAAATAAAATATAATACTAGGAGTAAAGTAAGTAGTACTACTACCTTACTACTACCTCCCTAATAGTAAGTAGCTCTGCCTCTAGTATGCTATACTATAATTGCAGGCCCTTGAGCTTCTAAGATATGAATACTACTAGTCTCTATATATCCCCCTCTAGCTAGCTTAATATTACCCCTATTATAAAGTCTAATATATTAGTTTTAATATTAACTAGGAGTATAGGGTTAAAAAACTATAAAATAGGTACCTCTATAAATAAAGTATTAAGCTAATAGAAGGCAAATAATACCTCGCTAGTTATTACTAATTATCCTTTAGCTATATTAGTAAATTAATTAGTAAGTAGGCTATAGATTTTGGAGTAATTCTTAATAAATCTCCTATAGAATCCTATAAACCCTAGAAATTACTAGGTCTCTCGTATTATAATAAGCACTAGCTAGTTAGCAATTACTTAGACCCTCTCCTATTCTATAGTAATACTATCTACTAAAATATAAAGGTATCGAGGGGCTAAGAGCCACGGTCAGGTTAAACTAATAGCAGAAGCACCTAAAAAGTAGGATCGGTATTATTACGCTACTTTTGCTTGCTTCTTCTAAGATCCTTTATTTCTAGCCTTTAGTAAGTATTCGCTAGGTCTTTGCTATAAGGGTTCTATGCCCTAGTCCTATAGACCTCTCTATCCCTTCAGCCTATACTAGCCGAGGCGTCTCCAGCTTCTCCGGTCTAGGTATCCAGTCCCTTATATAAAACTATAAACCTAAGAAAGTTAATCTATTCTTTATAAAATTTATACTTATCAGGGTTTGCATAGAGGCTATTAGCTTCTAACCAGGTAAGTACGTATCTTACTGCTTCTATATAGGAGTCTATATTATTAATAAATATCAAGATATTATCTAAATATATAATATAAATAATATTAACTAAGCCTATAAGTAACTTATTAATAAAAGTCTAGAAGGTAGTGGGTATATTAATAAGCCTAAATGGCATAATATAGTATTTATACTAGCTATATTATATGCAGAATGCTATCTTCTACTCGTCTCCCTCTTAGTCCCTTACCTAATAATAAGCATCCTTAAGGTTAAGTTTAGTAGAGTACTTCGCTTAGGAGAGCTAATTAAGGATTTTATTAATTAAGGGGAGAGGGGTATAGTTCTTAGTAGTTATATAGTTAAATCCCTAGTAGTTTATATATAACCTTAACTTACCTCCCTTCTTTAGGATAAATAGGATTAGCACCCCTATTAGATATATTCTATTAGATATATTAATAAGTAAATCTACCCCTTCTATAGGGCTTTATAGATATAATCCCTTAACTCCTCTAACTCCTTCTTACCTAGTGGGTAGATTAGTTTAAATAGGGGCTTAGTCCTAGGTTCTAAGATAATAGGGTAGCTCCTAGTAATCCTAAACTCTAGTATAGTTCCTCCTAGGTTAATATTAAATACCTTCTTAAAGTCCTAGTATTATAGTAGAATATTTGATTTAGTCTCCTTAGTATTTTCAGGTTTCTAGGTATCCTCCTAACAGGTAGTAATGAATATCTAATTAATCTATAGTATACCTATAAGTATTACTCTTACTTTATTTTTAATATACTTAAGCTCCTTTTTGCTTATAATAGGGCAAATGCTCTTCTTATATAGGGGAAAGGTCTAGCCTAACTCCCTCTAATTAAGGGTAGAGCACTCTGCTATATACTAAGAGATCCCTAGGATAGTATTATAGCTATTACTATTACTAATCCTAAAGTTATATAAAGCTATCCGCTAGATACCTATATTATTAGTTATTTAGGTTACTAGCTTCTATATGCTATAGTTAGGTCCCTTAGATACCTATATTCCCCTGATAGGTTTCTACTTATTAGCCTCTAGTTAGGTATTAGTTATAATCCTCTAATCTATAATATTCTTATTAGCTCTATAATTAATAAGTATAGTACTAGTCTTCTAGCTACTTATAACTCGGACCTATATTATTACTTTAAAGCAATATTGCTAATTATTATCCTATTAAACTACTTATATTACAACCTAGTCCTCCTCTAGCTATTTACTAGGGTAAGGTTTGCCTTTATAGCAAGTATAGCTGCACTTCTTATAGTATAGGCACCTCAGTGAGATATAGCCTTTTCTTTTATAACTGTAATAGATAGTTTCCCTCCTAGTATCCTATAGTGAGTTCTTAGTATCCTCCTAGTAGGTATTAGTATTGCTATAGCCCCCCTTATGGCCTCGGTTTATCCCTCTGGATTAGCAGTTTAGCCCTCTAGTTATCATTCCCTATTATTAGTCCCGTAGTCCCTTACTAGCGCCTTATATACTTATATCTTAACTATAAGTTCAGCGTTTCTAGCCCTTATATTAAGGTTAAGCTGTGATTTTAGTAATCTATTTGCTATAATATAGTATTAGAGGTTAGGGTCTAGTCTAGCTACTATATTAGCTACCTAGATCTCCTCTAGTTATCAGTAGGGGCTCTCTGCTTTAATCCCTTCGTAGTAATTAATAAAGCTCTAGTATAATTATCCTAGTTGCTAGTAGGCTTATTTAAGCTATGTTTATATACTAAGGGTCCTAGACCCCTTATTAGCCACGCTATTAGTTAACTAGTCCTTTATTATTACTATATAAGGGTATATGAGGGCTAGAGGACTTATCTAGGGGGCTACCCAGTGCCCCCCTCCATGGACTTCCCCAGGATAGCCCGATAAGCCCTTTTCCCTGCGATATTATCCTGGCTCGTGACAATCTAGCACTATAGCCCACTCTCCTGAAGTATATGTAGTACTTCTTGGGATGTATCGTCACAAGGCTCGAGGTGTGTCACACATGATGTTGCATTGCGTCTTGAACTTGAAGAAAATTCCTGAAGCCTTCCATCTACTAATCATGGCATCGCCAGGTGGTCTCGCAGCCGGGACGTTTGTGCTCTTATAAGGGTGTGCTCGTCGGGTTTGCTGCCGCCCGAATCTCTGCTCTGGGGCCTCTACTAACAGGTCTTGCCCCAGCCCCTGGCCTCTAGGTCCATTGTGCCAGCATTGAGATACAAGGAAAGGAACACTACACCACCACAGAAGGAACATGTGAAGCTCGCCCAGATCAATAATTCTCCAGGAATACATACCATCGAACTAAGCTCTCGGTAGAACGCAACATGATACTCGGCGGCATGTCTCTCACTTCCTGATTAATCTGTGTCGCTGCTTTCAGAGTCCTTCAACAACTGCTCGCATTCCTTAACGAGACCTGACACCGCCTGTAGAGAGCTGATATCACAGCGCTCTTCGAAGGCTGCCAGATTGCCCCGCAGCTTTCCTCGTTTGGCAGACCAGAAATTGATCTCGTCGACCGCTACGCGCTTCTTGCCTGCTTCAGCGACCATCCTGTTCTCAAGGGATGCTGCGACATTCAACTCTGTCTCCTGGGCTTTCTAGGCCTCGAGCGAAAGCTTGGTGTCGGAGCATGCAGATGCCTGAATAGCCGTCAGACGACTCATCATATCTCCTGTGATGCCGGTCATGGCCATGTCTGCGTCCGCTGCTGCCTTCGTTGCAGCGAACTGTTCCATCTGTAACTTCCCATCGACCTCCATTGCAGCCTCAACGGCATGATAGCTTTCCTTAAGGAAGGTTCGAAGCGCTTGGAAGCGGTTGTCCTCCGCCAGGTTGGCATTGACGTCTTGGACACTCTGCTCATTGCCTCCAGTAGCTTCTCGAGCCTGCTTAGATTTGACGAGGTCGCCTGGCTTGTTGGAGCATGCACCGCTCTTGAAAATGCTCTGGACAATCTCTTCACCCGGGGCTTGCTGAAGTTCCTTGTCGAGGAGTCCGCTGCGATCCTTGATTGTCTCGCAGTCGTCGTACTCGGACGAGCTGTCGAGCGATCCACCGGATTGCGCCGGAACATGCTCCGTGGCAAATGCCACGCCATCCTTCTCCGCAGATCTGTCATCATCTTCGACGGGGTCGTTGCCCATCGCATCGCTGGCGTCGTATTCTCTTTCATCGTCATCCGACCCGTCATTGCTGTTGAATCCGCCCATACCATCATCATGTCCGGTATCGTCCATACCGCCAAGTCCGCTGTCTTCCGCGATATGACCACGTGTTGTTGCAGTTGACGGCATGTCAAAGACCTTTCGTTGCTGCCCTGTCTGGCCAGAAAATCCTCCCACGCTATGCAAGGATGCGACAACCTTATCCTGGGGATCGCCTCCTCTCTTGGAAGTAGTCTGGGCGTCGGAACTGCTCTTCTCGGCTGCATTGGAGGAGATCGAACTGGGACGCGGCTGATCGTTCGTATCGGAAGTCTGCTTCAGCGCCTCGGGAATGGCTCTGGTTTTTGGGACAGGAGCAGGATTCTGGCTAGGCTGGCTACCAGCGTTCTTCGAAGAGCTGGCCATCGTTTGGGTTCTTTGGGTCGTTTGGGTCGTTTGGGTCGCTTGGGACACTGGGGCAAGTCAGCAACAAGGAATAACACGGGCGGGGTGTTTTGGCCCTCACGTTGCTTCTTGGCTTGAATTATCTCGCGCGGCTGAATCTCTTGTACCAGGTAGTGCTGATACTTTGCCTTTTCATCCTTTTCGCGGTTCTCAATCAACTTGTTGAACAAGGCTTCGACAGACGTGCCGACGGCTGCAAAACCCTTCTAGGAATCTCGGGAGCTGACGGCTCGCGTGCCAAACCACATGTAAAGCTCAAGCGGGTTGCTAAGGCCGAGATGCGTTGCTGCTGTCTTCCTATACGTTTGTTCTCCCGCGGTGGTCCCAAGGTGTGCCCAGTGGGTGCCGAATTTGGCCAACAACACCAAAGCGAGATCTTGGTCGGAGAGCTTGGGTTGAATCCACGCTGCGAAGGGCTTGCGACTTCTGGATTTGGGGAGCTTCTGGTCGTATTTTCGGAATGCGTTCACCAGCTCGTCGAAGGCTTCAGCGGTCTTCTCGCGCGATTCGCCGACGACCTTCCGGAGAGATGCCACGAGCCGTTCAAGATTTGGACCGTGCGCTTGTGCTCGAGTCTGCGGCATTTCTCAAGGTTGGCTACCGACGCGCTATCACGGATGGTGAAAGGTCACTCCATATTCGTCTGGGAGTGATTCCGTTTGTTGTGGTGGAGGTGGTGGTCGACGTCGAGGTGGAGGCGAACGCAGTGTGCCTGCCTGATGCTGCGAAATCCACAGTCGCTCACAGCAGCCAATCATATCGTTGTGCTTAGGTACCTGGATGTTGACACAGAGCAACAAGCTCAAAAATCGCAGAAAATTAGATGAACGAGGTCCTTGAGTGATGCCACATTCCCTCTAAGTTTTCTAGAATTTTCCGACTGCGAACGTGGTGCAAGATGCAAACATGTCGTCGCGAATGGCTCGAATTCACGCTGGCACCCCTCCTAAATGTCAGCGAAAGATACATGGGCACGGACATATGTTCAGTGGGAAGGTCACTTATGTAAGCCAGCCCAGAGGGTTGGGTCCAGTGCACGTGTGCCGGCACACATCGCGTTCTTGCCCACCTCGTGCATCGGCGAACATTGTGTGCCGGAGCTCGCTGGCAATCATAAGTGCATGCCACGCAGTCTGAGAAGCGTGGCACTTAGAAGGGGCTCTGTGGAGATCCCTGACCTGGCAGCCACTGAGCATCAGCGCGCACTCCCGGCAGTGAGACCTAGCAGCGCAGACCACGTCTCCAAACAACCCAACCACATTCACAATGCAAGTCTTTCCCCTCGCCTCGAGACGCGCCTTATTTGAGCCATCGGTCGTCGTCAGACACGAACCATCGAGGATCATCTCTACGCCGAGCGCTCTCTGCGAACCGATGCACCATAAACACCATCGCCTACTGCGAGGTCATCGCCAGCCTCAGGAACTAGGCAGATCGCCAGTCGCGATAACGCACCCTCGCGTCGCTCGCCCCGTCGACCGTCCAGGCTCTTCTGTGTCCAACTGCGTACGCCTTGGTTGGCGCGTCAGCCCTCGGCCGCGCCCATATCGCGCATCGCGACGCACGGCTCGAGCGGAAGGCTACAATGAACAGTGTCCCCGATGTTCTCTCCGGCCGTGAGTTCCGGGTTATCTACCCCGTGGAGGCGTGGTGCTGGCCTCCCTACCGAGAGTCAATCATTCGGCCAAGGGGCCGAACAGGCTATCTGTTATTTGCATCATTCACTTTGTGCACATGCGAGACGAGTTACGTTCATTGACGTCTGACGACAAATGATGAACTGCGATGTGGTGGGGCATCCTCAATTTGGAGTGCGCGTGAACGAGTTGCTAGGTGAAAAGATACCCGCTATAACCTAACCCTTTCACACCTCCCGTGTCATCGCCATCCCCTGTATCATCTTGTACCGCCTCTCGGAACCCTTGAAACATGTCGAACAGGCCCCGTGGTCAGACAAGCATGCCGCCGTTCCTCAGCCCTTCTAGAAACTCCGCTCCACGATTGTTCCTAGGTCTCATGGGATTGGTCTTGCTCGGAGCTTTCGTCGCCTTCTCGGGGTGGTTGGGTTTTATTTGCTGTGCTGCGCGAGAGGCAGGCCGCGCCTTACTGAGCCCGCGCGCACAAGCTCGGATGCTCGGGCAGGGACTCAGCTTCGATCCTCGCGTCGATCCTATGGATTACGTGCTTCAGCTCAACCATAATCGTGGCTCCAGCGTCCATGACAGAGGATACTAGTGCTCTTACGGATGCCTCGGTGGTTTCCTGACTGGCCGGGCCTGCGCGGTCCAGATTATCGAGATCTCTCAACACATCCGCTCAAAGACCACACCCTCGACTGAGGCCGGCAGCAGCCTGCCCAGACGGATGATGGGTATCACGGTGCTGTTGCGGATTGCTAGCAGGACATTCACACCATTAACAATGGCTGACGTTGTTATCACCTCCGAACGTCCTAATCTTTTATAGCTGAGCCATGAAGAAATTCATGCCCATTGCTGAGGGCGATTGCTGAGGGCGGGGACTTTTGGACGATGGCGGTTGCCCGGCTTGTTCTCCGACTTCGCCTGGTTCGTATCGATCCGAAGACGTCGCATCCATCACTGGCGTAATAACACACCTCTCCAAGAGGAGGCTGACGAGGGCCGAAATGCAGACAGCAATACCAAAAAGATGGTACCCCACGGCAGCCTCAGCAGGCAATTTAGCAGAGACCACCTCGTCGGCTTCTGAAAAGGAATGCTGATTATTAGGGAAGAGCCGGGTATCATCGCCTCCGAGCGGCGCATTGTGGAGTATCTCAAAACACTCAATAGACCGAGCAGTAGCCCAATCCAAGAGGAATGTCGCTGTGGTGTTGCTGGCGGCAGTGGGAGTAGAGTCGGGCAAGCAAGCAGAGTGCCGACTCCGAACGGGGCGCGAGACGGGCATGGCGGGGTCGTGGGTAGAGCGCATGGTCCCGGTCGCCGGGTCGCAAAGGCGGCAGGCGGCGACGAACGGGTCGCAGTCAGCGTCTAAGAGAGGAGCCCGAACAACGTTCCCGATGTTATTAACAGACGACAAGTTGAGCAGACGCGCGGCATAGGCCAGCTTGCTGGTGATGGTGTCGAAATCGGCCGAGGTGCGCATTTCGATCCACGCTGCAACGACGTTACGGAAACGACGGAGATGTTCAAAAAGCAATCCAACATGACACACTCGATCTCTTATGTGACTAGCATCGCCTTCCTCAGCCGGGGTCAAGTGGACAGTGACGTGGAGGCATGGATCTTGCACGATTGTGTCGAAGTCAGACAGGAACCATGTGCGAACAAGGGCGTCGATGAGCGGCGGCTGCAAAGCCAGGAGATAATCCTGAAGAGCCAGAATCTTACGGCGCAGCGCAATGGAACGGGCATCAGTTGCAAAGGAGAAAGCATACTGCTGGCCAGCGGGGGATGATTTGACGGTTGGTTGCATTGGCCGGAGCACATCTAGCATATCCGTTGGGGTATCCGCCGGGACGTGTGTCAGCAGATCAGCTGGGGGGCGCACGTGGGATGCAGCGAAGAAGCCAAGGCCGCGAAGATGGCGCCGAAGACGAGGGCAGACAGGGCGAGCGCATGTGTTTTCTCAGCAGGCGCGAAGGGCTGGGCCCAGGGCCGCTCTCTCTTGTCAGGTCGCGGTTCTTATGGATGCAATACAGCGGCGTCGGCGGCTCGAGTGACGGCGGCACTGAGGAGAGGATGGGTTCGGGGGGCGGGGCGAAGTGCAGCGAGAAAGGACATCCATCAAGAGCGGCAGAGGCAAGAAAGTCTGCGTGAAAGCACAATTCGAGAGATTGTACACGGGGTCGCGGATGGACACAGCGGTCGCTGTGATTGCCGTCGCTCTCAACACCACTTTTCTCGTAGTCATCGTCATGGACGTCGGAGGATTCGGATTAGAGCGGCAAGCGAGCAGCAAGGCGGAGGACGCTAGAGGCGTCGGAGAGATGCGAAGGGTCTGAAGGAGCCTCTGATGTCTCGCGCGGGCTGGACGGGTGGAGCTGTGATGCATCTGGCGGGCTCTTGGGAGGCTGAGATATGTGGGATAGGCTTGAGGGAGGTGGCGATGCGCTGGGCGGGTTCTGCAGAGGAACCAGCAAGCAGAACTGGCGGGGGGAGGCTTGCGGATTCGCGCGTACCAGAGACATCTCGATCAAGTCTCATTTAGACGGGACGCAGGTTCTAGCAATTCAGGCAGCATCTGCTGCTGCAGGAGGATGCAAGACCACAGTGTCACGGCGGCCGGCATATTTTGAGGGAACCGAGGATGGAACACAGTGGCCATGTTGTTTTTAGTTGCTGCGGGAGCGAACGACGGGTCTCTTCGTGACGTTTGCTATTGATTGAAAGAGGTGATTATTCTTTGCGAAAGGCTCCCCGCCGCCACCCAGCACTGGCCGTTCCGGGCGTGCTTGGACATTGCCCTCCAACGCGCCAGCAAGGTGTTGCCGGGCTGGGCATCTCAATGGTGGCGATCGCCTCCAGTCCTCCGATAGAGCAGCCTGCTGTTCCTCCAGGTCGCGCAGTTTTGCATTCGCATCGTTCGTTTGCCTGTGGGCTGCGACAGCGCACTCGTGCTGGTCGTGGACTGCTGTCTTGATGAAATGAATCGCTCCAGAGGCAGCTCATCCAAAGTCAATAACAAGGTGCCTTTCGTAGGGGGTAAATGTTCGCTTCTTAAATCGACAGCGCTGTCATCATTCCCTCCCAACGGACCGTAGGAGCCATGGTAACCAGGACTGTCTATCCGTCGGCAGACATCCTCGTACTTGGGTGTTGCGTTGGATTGCGTCATGTCAAGCACCCCAGCACCTAAGAAAGTTTTCTCAATCAAACGTCCGGTCTGGTCTGTTTCGAAGGCTAACATAAGGTGCCAGGGAAGTTGCAGTGCCTTCTTCTGTGAGGCTGCTAACGGGTTGTTCATCGAAGACATCCTTGGCAACGATTCAGTCGCCCGGCTTGTTTATCTGAGGGGGCAACGATGGTATTCGCATTCGTCGGAGATGTGCTCGACCCCATGTTCGGGTGGTCAGCTTCGGTGGCTGAAATTTAGGTGACGTAGGAATCGCTGTTCGTCAGACATGGGCTTGGGCTTGGGTTTTCTCCATCGGCTCATTAAGCTTGGGAGGCAGCGACGCTTGCATTCGGTGTTGTTGAAGATCTGCTGAGCCTCGAGTTCGGTCGGTCGGCTTACTTGGCTGATGTGACGCTTGGATCGGGTTTTTGTTGGCAATCTTGGCTGGCTGCTTGGCCGGGGTACTGGCGGAGTCCACTGCAACTGTCAGTACGCGCGTGCAAAACAAGGAAGGAGCGATCGAGAAAGAGAGACTGTGGTCAAAACAAGAGAGGGGGCGCCTAACAATAACGGGGGGCGAGACGAGACAAGAACTGACAGTTGTCAGGGCGTTCGTAAACTCTTTCCAGCACTGGCGCGACGCGATAACAAGCGGTCTGAACCAGAGATAGAGATCGAGGTACTCGGGAGGTCAGGTAGACTGCGGCGCGGTTCCTGCACAATGCCTCGTTGCGGTTCGTCTTCACCGTGGTCTCCTAGTAGTTGTGGAAGACGACCTCGAGGGCGAGATGGAGCAGCCTGCGGTCGATCTTAGCCCGCGCCCAGGTCGCAAACAGACGGCAGTAGTCGACGGCATTGGGATGTTGGGGTGAAGGCTGAAAGCGGGTTGGGCTGGTTTTGAAGACTTGGGAGCTGTTCGGCAGCTGGTGCGCCTCAGCTCATGAACGGTCTCAAGTCTCCCTAGCGGGATCATGCCGCCGGTATTGGCTGGGAGTTGACGTTGACGCGGAAGTCAGCCGTTGGTCCACGACACTCTTTCTGTCATGAGACATAGACGGAGACGCTGCTGGCAGCAAGGATCGGTCGGCGTGTTCGGGCGGCTGAGGTCCAGTCTCTTCGTGGCTGGATTCGGGGGAAACAGGTAAGAAGTCCCCGAAGCCCGAGCTGTAGCGCTTTGGCGTAACAGTGCCAACAGAATCAGGCTTGGTTCCCTTGGTTCCCTTGGCACTGCTGCTCTGCGCCTCGTTCACCGCGCCCGCAAGTCCCCGTCTTCTTTTCGGACGCCTCGCGGAAAATCCTTCCAATTGGTCTTCGTCCTCGTGACCTGCGTACGCGTTGCCTCTCCCCCGTTTCCTCGTCTTCTGGGTGTTAACTGGACTTGACGACACGGATCGCGGCGACGGCAGGTCTGTTGACCCCACGGCTGGATGGTGATCCAAGTTCGTGGCGTCAACGACGGTTGGGTTGGCTTCTGCCGCGGTATTTGGCTCGGAATCTGACGCTGAGTCGTGGAGAGGGTCTGGATCTTTCGCCTTATTGCCCTCCATGGAAGCGCACGTCGGAAGAGGGCACAACCTTTCCAGGGTTTTCCGGGCCTCCTCTCTTTCCGTCTGCTGGCGTTTGCGCTCGTCGCTGGCATACTCGTCGAAGAACATGACCATGCGATCAAACGACATACTTCTGCAGAACTGCACAAACGCTCTCCATCGATGGGCCCGACAGTCCTTTCCCGCGTCGCCGTCGTGCTCGTGGCCCGCTACGCAGCAGTGCGACCACAGGGCCGGCGTTCCTCCAAGCAGACAGCTGGTCTCCTCCCATGCGTCACTGATCTCTCTTGTTCTCTGGTCTCTGCGCGCGGAGAGGTTGTCGTAGAACTCCTCGGCGGTGGCTGACTGGTCGGCGCAGCTGACGACATCGCGATGGAATGCGCGGGGGTCTTGGATGGCGGTCGGTCGGGTGTTGAAGCGGTCGTGTAGCGAAGTAAAGAGCGCATCGGGAGGAAGACGGAACTTCCACCATGGCCACCGAAAATCGGTGTCGGTCGCGTAGTCGGGGTTTGGAAGCGACGCATTCATTTCAGCGATGCGATGTCGAGGCTCGGTGCTGAATGCTGTCGGAATCGAGGCTCACGTCGAGCATCGCAAGGTTACAAGCTAGCCGCCCATTATTCTACTAAAGTGGTATGCAACTATCGCATAGTTGAATTGCATGAGGACACTCGATAAAGCGCTATATACGGATATGCCGTCTTACTGTCGTCCACCTTGTTATTAGACGGAATTATAGATGATACCTCGCTACGGTCACCGCTAGTCCTAGATGTTGCCTCACAAATTGAAAGGTTCCCATCTAGAAGTATCAATGAGTGCCGTGAAAATGTGTATTTACGAATGAAAAGTCAAGACATCTCCTCATCCTGCTCAGCATGCTAAATGAGGAATAAAAATCCCTGCATAACCCCTCACGCCTAACTGAGATAACCACTTTCTTGTCTCCACACCTATGCCATCCTGATCACAGGCTGCATGCAGGAACGCTGAACGCTGAACACCACACCATGGATGAACCGCACGAGGAACCCCCGCTCTCAGACACGACTACGAATCCGTTCACCTCGAGCGAGCTTGCCCAAGGCCTGCTCAGGGCAGAGGACAATGCAGGTTCAAATGCTCATCCGGTTTCCTCAGGGGATACCAATGCGTTCACGTCGGCCGAGATCGTTAAGCGTCTCGGATCCGTGGCGCAAAATCCGGACGACAACACTCCGCATGACCCTCACCAGCAGGCACACGTCAGAATCGTGCTCCACGCCTGTTCAGAAAGGCCTTTGCACGTCAAGGTTACTCCTCGGAGCAGCTCCAGTGCCGTTCTTCGGAGATCCGTCCGCCTTGACGCCACCGCCGACTCGGAGCCCGGCGGGCCTGCGGTCAGCACTCTCGCGATTACGCAGTCAGAGCACGAGATTGGCTTTCGTATCCTGGCCGACTCTGCCTCTGAACGGCCTAATAACCCCCGTATGATGACCGTTGGTGAAGCGCTTGACCTTGGCGTGTATTGCGATCCTAGTGGAGACCGCATGGTATTCGTTAACCAGCAAAGAGACTCTGTCACGCTGCGGAGGCTTACGGACGATGACGAAAATTCGGCCGTTGAAAGAATGATGATCGAGATCCTTCCGAGCACACCTTGTTTCCTGGACCCTGGAGCATGGGGTGTTTTTACACAAGGGGAAGACCTGCAGATCATAGGACTTTCTATTTATCCGCGCGAGTGCTTCACCATCACAGATAACGCAACAGAGACACAGGGTCGACGAAATTTGAAAAGAATACTGGAGGCATCCCAACCAGAAATTCCAGTAAAGAAGGTGACGGTAGATGAGCGGGAACCTCGGCATCAGGCCAGTGCCGCCGCCGTTCTCTTCGAGTCAGTCCCCATCCCCGACGATACAGGTTCTGCTGCAATGCCACGAGCAATCCGGGAATCGCAACAGGTCACCACCAGTATCGGTCATCCTCTGGAGCATCTCCGGCCTGGCGCGAGGGCCAAGATAACCAGCAGTCAGGGCGACTATGCTATAACGTACGGCGAAAATATCATGTTCGCAAGGAACTCGCTGGTCTTCAAAGCGGACCACACACGCATTCCTGGCCCGGCCGTCGTGAAGGTACTGCGGACGCCATCGCACCCTGTGACACCAGGCGTGCCGGACGAGTCCGCCTCCAAGATCGCCCGCACATCAGAGATGTGGCTGAAGGAGTTCAAGAACCATTCCAAGCTGTCCGAGCACGTGAGTGGGCGGGGTGCCTTGCGGGTTTCCCCATTGACAACGTGAGGTGTGAGTAGATTGGTAACTTTGGTACGTAGGTAGCCATCATACGCCTCCATTGTGCCGACGCCAGATTTCTGTCCCTGTACATAGAGCATGTCGAGGCGCCGAATCTGGCCTCTTATCGCTCGCAGTGCGGAAGCTGCACCTTGAATGTGGACGAAGCCGCGCAAATCCTGGGCGACATGTCTGCGGCAGTCGCCTACGTCCACGGTCAGGGCATAGTGCACAACGACATTAAGCCGGCGAACATTCTCTTCAAACCCAGTCGTGGCGCTATTCTCATTGACTTTGGCCTCTCATCCGAATTGAAGGACACTGCCGTGCACGTCGGTGGCTCCCCGTGGTATATCCCGCCTGAGTATGCTTTGCATGGAAGGAGGGGAGCTCCGGGCGACGTCTTCGCCTTGGGGGTTGTGATGCTGTTTGTCCTCGGGAAAATTCCTCTTCCGGATCGGCAGCGCGGTCTGAACTGGGTGATTGCGGATGTACGGAAAGGGGAGCCAGGAAACGCGGCTTGGGACATGATGTTTCAATGGCTGGAGAAGGTAGACCATGCATCGCGAAGCTCTGATGGCCTTCAACACCCCGCGATGAACGCAATAGTGAGGGAGATGCTGGTCACCGTCTCTCAGAGAATCAGTGTCGGCGATTTACTCCGGCTCCTAGGCAAGGCCTAGGATACGTAAGGCAGGTTTGTGGTGACGCACAATTTAGTCGATGTGTCCCTCATGTGAGCTGGCTTTATTCTGGCCAGAAGGCTCCTGAAGCATGTGATACGTAGGTGGTCGCCGTGTAGGTGCACCTGTAGCTACCACATGATCGTGACGTGCAAGGGAAAGAGAGATACGATTGGAGGCTCTTCTCGAGACATGACGCGACTCTGAAAAGGGGGCCGTCTGTGGCGATAACGCTTCTCCAGCGGGCCGGACGTGCTGGTGGTGTCACAGAGTGAGACCTTTCCCGTCACCGCCCTCGTGGCGGAATCATGTCCGCCCTCATGCCGTCCCATTTTCTGCTTGATGTCTCGGGGGCATTCGCCGTCCTCCTGGCCTCGCCTCAGAACGGTCAAAGATTCGCTTGACGGCGAGAATTGCCTCAGTAAACGCAGAAGGACCATGTCAGCTGCTTAGCAATCTCGTCCGTCATAAAGGACGTGGTTCGATAAGCCTTGCTCCATAATCGCCATCTCTTCGTCTCGTCTCGGTCCCCCTCTTGGTCTCGGTTCTTTGTCTCGGTATTTCCAAACTTCTTCTCGCGGCAAAAGACAGTCTCACGGTACGCTATCAGAAATCGATTGAACTCGTCGATAGTGAGCTATTCCTCCCACATCTCTAACACCGCAGCTGGTTAATAAACGCCCCCGTAGACTGTTTGCTAGCTTCCCATCGAGGAATTCACTCGCCCCAAGGAGAAGCGCCGGAGCATTCCTTTCTGCGTCGACGGAAAGGCCGCCATCCTCAGCGGCGTGGCCCGCCTCGACAACCCTACCGCTCTCTTGGAGCAGCCTCATCACGAGCCCAACGTCTTCTCTCGCCTCCTCTGAGACTGCGGCCTCGATCACGGCCCAGCCATCGTACACGCGATGTATAAGCGCTTCAAGGACTTGACATGGTCCTCACTGCATCCTTCGCCCGCGCCGCGCGCTATCGCCTGACTGCGGGCCTCAGCAGCGATCTCCCGGCCGGCCGGCCGGCCTCGCGCGCCTCATGAGGGCCTGGATACTGAGGACCTGGATACCCCAGACACTCACGCAGCGGCTCCGACCGACCTTGTCCTGGACCAAGTCTTCGCGTCGACGGGCGGGGTGCAGTCTCGGTACGTCCCCGATCCCCCTCTCCTTTCCGACCAGCGATCGGGTATATCTGACCGACGAAGCGTCCGTGCAGCTCCCCTTGCGGGCGCAAGCGCCTCGATCGGCGGTCACCCCGCGTATCGCTCCTCGCAGCATCGATGACCGCTCGTCACGCCGGATGCATCGTTCGTCCACGGCATCCACGTCGACAGCTAAGGGCACAACCTATGGGCCGAGCTGAACACACGCGACGCGGAACCATAGTCACAGCAGTCGCAGGATCCGATGCTCAACTGTCAGCGGCCTTATTTTCAGGCGGCTTTGAACAGTGGGATGAGCTTTCGGAGCCGTCGGCCATGCTCGTGTCCACGTCTCCGGCACCGAGTTACAGTGACCGAGCGTTCCCGACAGCTTCGCCAGCATTCGATCAGCATCGGCGGGCTTCCGAGAGCATCCAAACGCCGCGCATGCATCCGGCTCATTGATTGACGGTCTTGCCTGGGGTCTTGGAGGGCCCGTCGTCCTTAGAGGACTCGCTCGTGTCCATGTCTCCGGCACCGGGCTGCGGTTACCAAGCGTCCCCGGCAGACACACCATATGACGATCTGCTGCTGGAGTACAGCCGCCGAAAGGGGCGCGAGCCGGATGAGGAGATGGATTTGCTCGATTCTGTGGTGATGTCTGGTGACGAGTATGGATGGAGGAGGGCTGGGTCTCGCGTTCTCCATGTCCCTGCCGTTGGTCCTTGTTCTCGTGGCAATTGGTGCGTCCCTTGAAGATAGGAGACGGAAGCGTGCTCGTGTTGACGGTGTCTTGCTGGGTTTGGTTCGCCGGTCAGCGTTGCGCTGTTGTGTTGTCCTGTGGTAGTCTCGTTTTAAAAAAGGAGCTTCTGTAATGACATGGGCATGAATGATCGCGGCACAGCTTCGCGCCAGGACTTGTGCAGGTGATGAGCTGTTGATAATCAAATTCTACCAGAAGTCAAGTGGGATCTCGCATCTCGCCCCCATCAGCCTTCTCTCGGCCGCTTCTTCCCACCTAGAATCCCCCACCAAGACCTGTTGCGCATGCCCCCATCGTCATACTCCGGCTCGTCGGAGGGCTTGTCTTCCACGCCCCCCTCCGTCCTGCGACATGATGATTGCAGGCTATCCTTAGCGGAACTTGCTCAAAAGGTCTATCAACCTATCAGTCGTCTCGAAGAATATCGTCATCCAAGCTATAGAGGTGGGTAATGGTTATTTAGTAGTGCTCGACATATAGCTGCACGTGGACACGTCACGCTGCAGTCTCCAGGTATATAGCACTAGAGCAGCTGATGTGGCTGCCCGCCTGCTCAGAGATGGAGACGGGACCGTCCTAATTGCCCGCCTGATAAGCTTGATGTGTATCCCGGAATGCATAAAGCTCGTCGCTAGCGCGGGAGAGGTTTGTGATGGCGTCACAGAGTAAGTCGTCGCGTCGCGGGAGGAAGTAGGTGGTCGACAGTCTGACATTCGTCTGGCTTTGATGTGTCCGGCACTGCAAGAGAACATGTCAGGATTGGACGGGGTAGCGCGCTAGTGATAGGGAACTCACATGGCTTCGGATATGCGCGGGAGGATGCGAATCCTCGCGAGGAAGGGTAGGGATCTGCTGCTCGATATGCCTGGCAGCGTCGAGGTACTCCAGCAAGCGCGTGGTCGGGTCAGCTAACTTGACGGGTCTTCTTCGAAGGGCGAAACGGCGCACGCGAGCCGTCCTGTCGGTAGTCTCGTTGCGGCTGCGGTCTCCTTCTCCCGCGATGGAGTAGGACGCAGGAACGCTGGTGTCTTCCAGCTAGCCCAAGAGGTGGCGACGGTCCCCTACAGGCTTTCGAGGATGCGCGCAGTGTTGCCCAGCTGCAGGTCCTTGATCAGCCGCGTGGCTATGATGAGGTCCGCATATACAGCGTCGCAGGACTTGACGACGTCAGCCGGGAATGCATGCCTAATGCCGGCTACGATCTCTGGCGAGAGCTCCCGCTGCTGCTGAATGGCGTGGGTGGCGGCGCGCGCACTCGCTATCTCCCGGCGCAGGTTGTGGAGGATACCGACATGAGCGTCAGATCGATCGGTTCGGGAGGAGCAACTACGTCCGATGGGTGCTGCGAGGTGTCGTCGCCGCTATCCCTAGCCCGTGAGTAGGTAATTGTTGTCAGATGGTCGTAGTCGTTGGCATCGCCGGCGTCGCGGTCTTCGTTAGAGACCCAATCGAGGCAATTGTTGGTTAGCATAGAGGTCGCGCTTGTCGAAGTCGTCGAAGTCGTCCTCATCCTCGCTATCGTCATATTCTCTTTGTTGTTGTCTCGCCGATGCCGGGGAGACAATAAAGGAGAAGTTCATTAACGCCAGCTGCGCGGGCGCCAAAACCTGTAGAAGCGTAGCTCAACCGAGTTGACATCTCGAGGAGTGGGGCCGAGTCAGAGATGCATGTTCGGATTCGGGGCTTCTGGGGCGCTATTGCTGCAGCTTGGACGCGGTTAGAGGATAGAGCAAGAAGCCGCAGAAGGGGAGACGAACTTGTAAACGGACGCGCATCAAGAACACTCAGCGGGGCCAGGACGCACGCAGCGGATTCGTTTGCTTTGCATGGACATTGGATTGGGTGGTGATAATAGCTGGTGACGGTGGCATCCAATCAGCGAAGACTTGGGGCGGTAGACGCCATAATGCACTTGCACCTTGGCGGTCAGGCGGGAAAAAAGCCAGAACGCCCCAGTGACGTAGTGTTCTGGCTTTTTTTCTGCCAGAACGCTACGTTATAATAAGGTAGCTTAGCGCTGAGGCCGAGGCCCGAATGCCGTCCCGATGGGAATCCCTCCGTCTGCCTAACGTCCATCTAATCCGCCTGCTAGCGTTTGCAAGTCATACCCTGCCTAGATGCATCTCATTCTCTCCGTATTTTTGGACTTCAAAGCAATTGGAACGTTAATGAGCGCTTTATTAAATTAAATTCAGAGGAGCCTTGTCTCCATACCACTTCATAAACGTTCCTATACCTTCTCGATTTTAGAAGCTTCAGATGAGAGATGAGATGCTGCGGACTTGACTTATGCATTCTATTAAAACTACTATCAGAAATGGAGAGGCAGCAAAAAGATACGTCTTCCTAAAGCAAA
Organism: Colletotrichum sansevieriae; assembly: GCA_026260285.1. NCBI lineage: Eukaryota > Fungi > Ascomycota > Sordariomycetes > Glomerellales > Glomerellaceae > Colletotrichum > Colletotrichum sansevieriae. The sequence goes on along the minus strand of JAOQIF010000913.1, from coordinate 2,880 downwards.
TGCGGATGATGGCAAGACCTATCGCTTGAAAATAAGCATAGAAGAAATTAGAATTAGCGCAGAAAATGAAACCTTGTTGCGGCCTTCAGTGCATCCACCCCTCGTACCACTCAAGATCGTGCCGTCACTCAAACAAAGACCTGCGGGTGTCTCTCGGCGGGTTCGGGCGCAGTGCCATCGAAGTCCAGGCATGGATGCTTACTGGGAATCGAGCAGCAGCTGATAATAGAGCATGCCAGGGCAAATTCGAAAGGCCGTATAGGAGAATGGCCTGACATATACCTTAAGCAGCGGATCACCTAAAAGATTAGTTAACACTAGAGTCTAGCAGCGTCTATAGTTTCATCCTTAAGTCTTCTCTAACTAAGAAGATTTAACAGAAGATTTAACCTGTAAAAAGCTCGACCTCTAGAAAAAGTGCGCTCTATTGAAATTTCGACCTATGAAAACTCGACCTACGAAAACTTGACCCACGAAAACTCGACCTGCGAAAACTCGACCTACGAAAACTCGACCTACGAAAACTCGATTTATGAAAATTCGACCTGTAAAAAGCACGACCTATAAAAATTTCGACTTAAAAAGTCCCGCCCTGAAGGGGAAGAGGCACTGGCATCGTCACGACTGGATTGGATGCCACACGGAGTTAAAGGCTAAATCAGACGGCATTGAATTTCTAAGCGTCACTTGATGCCGCAGCTCTAGCTTTAGTCTAGGGCGCAACGATTTAAGTCCATAGGGCTTCGTTGAGGACGTCATTTTTATGCCGCGACTGCTGAAGGGCAAACAGGAGGTGAAAGCCTTTTCGGGATCTGAGTGTTAGCTCGCTGTCATCGCATCTGCAGAGCTCGGACCGACCTAATTTTCGTCTCGGTCAGCATCAGTCTCTCCTCACATGTTACATGATCCGGATGTTTGCAACTACGGCACCATTCCTCAAGCGACTCGTTTTATTTCGTATAGTGATTCGTTGCTACGGCCGCTGCAATCGATGCTCATATTCTCACAGACGAGCAACGACAGCGCTGCCGTAAGTGCAATCAAGTCAATTTTGACCCCTAAAATTGCTATTAATGAGGTTTTTTTTAGTGTTTTTGATTACTTAGGTAACTTGCAAATAGGTTAATTTAAGTTACTATATAAAAACACGTAACCTATAGAATAAAGCTATTTATAATATACCTAGTAATCTAAAGCTATTATTTAGTATTATAACCCCCCTTTTTATCTAGTTTCTTAATAGCTAGAGCCTCTCTATAATATCCAGCTTTATACTTATTCTCTATAACGTGAGGGTTAACTTATAGTACTAAAAGCCCTCTTATAATTAGCTACTATTACTAGTATAGCAAAGATATTAATTATAAGCTAGGAGAGCGCTAGGAAAGTCTCTAAATAGTCTAACTACTACTAGATAGGATTAGAGGTCTTCTCTAGAGGTTAATAGAGGTATAGATTGAGCTTATCTATCCAGGGTAGGGTCTGCTAGCGCTAGCTATTAACCTATTGCTAGAAGTGAGTGTTATTATTATCCTAAGCCTTATAGTTAATAGTAGGGCTAGCGGGGCTAGGGATACCCTCGTCCGCACTATACTAATAATACTACTTATTAAAGTACTCCGTGAGTATACTCTAAGCCTTCTAAACCTATTCCTCTTAGTAGTTACTACTCTATATATCTTATAAATATAAGATCCTAAATAATAGGTAGAGGATAATCGCACTAGAAAGCAGCAGAGGGTCCCCTAACTTATTATAATAGTAAAAGAGCTTCTGCTATAACTGCTTAATACTGCTATAGAGGAATAATTACTACTACTTATTAAGAGAGTTAAATCACGAGGCTACCTATGAGGCTAGAGATACCTAGTCTTTATGCATATAATTAGGGAGGGATTATTAATTATATTAACTATATTAGGGTTATCCTGAATATATTTATAATAGCTGCGGCTCCTCAAAAGGATCATCAGGAGAGATCATAGAGTTATAGTAGGTCTTCTAGTTAATAAGGTGCGAAAGGAGGTATTCTAAGCCTATCATAACCTCCCAAAGTTAACTATGCCTATTACTAACCCCCTAGCCCTTATACCTCTTTATCTAATAATAAAAGGGCTCTGGATCATACCTATCTTAGCAAGAACCTTCTAGTTATTAGAAGATAGTAGATCTACTTCTAGGATATGCTTTTTAATAATATTATTATTATTATTTAATAGTATAAAAGACTATATCTCATTCTTCTTCTTTATAGCCCTCTTAATTATGAGGTATATATTATTCTGGCGAGTATTATTATTTAGGATAAGCTAGGCCTCATAAGATAACTCAGAGAAGATCTAGAAGTTAGCGGAGTTGCTATTAATCTTAGCTATAGCCTTCTAGTACTATTTAGTCTATTATAGAGAGGCCTACATATACTTAATAATATTCTAGAGCTAGCTAATAGGCCTAAGCCTCTACTAGTGGTTAAGATTATTATTATAATATATAATAAGCTAGTAGTATTTAGATTAAGCCTTGAGAGTCTCCTTATTAGCGCTAAATAAAAATGTAAGGGACTGGATACCTAGACCGGAGAAACCGGAGACGCTTCAGCTACTATAGGCCGAAGGGATAGAGAGGCCTATAGGTCTAGGGCATAGAACCCTTATAGCAAAGACTTAGTAAATACTCGCTAGAGGCTAGAAATAAAGGATCTTAGAAGAAGTAAGCAAAAGTAGTATAATAATATAGATCCTACCTTTTAGGTGCTTTTGCTATTAGTTTAACCTAACTATAGCTCTTAGCCCCTCGATACCTTTATAATTCTTTTGCTTCTACCCTGCTTTAAGAAGGTTAGTAATAATAATAATACTATATACCCGAGCAATACCTACT
>JAOQIF010000912.1:0-34709 GCA_026260285.1 Colletotrichum sansevieriae | reverse complement strand
TAGCCTATAGTCCTCTAACTATCTATTTGAGATCCGCGCCTAGTTATAGTATATAAGCTATTTTATCCTAAATAAGCTCCCTTATTATAGCACGTGGGATATACTATTCTAGTATAGTAACCCCAGCTCCCCCTAAGTCCTCTAGCCTATTGCTATTCTCTTATAGAGCAGTTAGCATAGCACCTATATATACTTTTATATAGGTAATAGCACTAATATATATACTTATATAGAGTAGCTTATTAATACCTATTATAAGGTAGTGCTAACTTAAGGGTGAGGATCCCTTAACCTTAGAGCTAGCCCTCTAGTAAGGTTCTTATATGCTTTGCTAGACTGCTTAGATATAAGCTCTCGTAATAGCTATAGTTCCTTTAAGCTTAGTAATATACTAGCGATCTATTACTAAAAGCTAGCTAATAAGCCTAAGTTTCTTTCTAAGGGTGGGAAGTATATTATCTACTTTAGCATCTTCTACTATATAATTAGGGTATTATAATAGTCTATCTACTAGATTAGTAACTACTAACCTATACTAGATTTTAAAGTTAAATAATAATAAGTAGTAAACCTATTGCATAAGTCTTCTATAAATATCCTATGCAAGCATAGCAAGTACTCTTTTTAGCGCTATATAGTCTATAAGTATTATAAATTTCTTAGGGATTCCTTATAGGTATTATGCTTAGTAATCTAAACTTTCTATAATAGCAAGGAGTTCCTATTACCCTATAGCTTAGCGCCTCTCTATATCTAAGAGCTTCCTTAACTAGAAGGCTACTAGGTATTAAACTATACTATGCTTCTATAAGAGCATACTAGATACTACTTAAGTAGATATATTAGTCTTAACCCTAGTTTCTAATACTAGGTTATAGTATCTTAGTATTAGGGCTTTAGTAAATGCTCTCTAAAGTATTTTATAATATAGTTTATATCTCTCCTATCTAAGCAAAGGCTCCTGACTTCGTGCTATTCTAGCTTCTCTTAAGTACACTATTTATAAGGGCTATAATATAGGAATATCTTATAATAAACTTATAGTAGAAGCTATAGAAGCTAAGGAATACTCAGATATCTCTAAAAGATTTTAGTACTAGCTATTTAGCAACTACTCAGACTCTATCTAGGTCTATCCTAATACTATCTTAGGTAATATAGAACCTTAGAAAATCCACTTCTATCTAGTAGAAGTTGCACTTCTTTAGTTTTATAAATAGCTTAGTAGCCCTTAGGTAGTATAGAATAGTATAGAGGTCTTTAGTATATTATTCCCTTATATCTAAGTTAATTAGAATATTATCTAGGTATATAATATAATAGGTATTTAAAAGATTAGTAAGTATTTAATAAATATACGCCTAAAAAGTTACTACGGTATTCATAAGCCTAAATAGTATTATAATATACTCAAAGTGCCTATATTATATTCTAAATACTATTTTCTACTTATCTGCTTTATTAATTGCAATTTAGTAGTATCCCTTGCTTAAGTTAATCTTAGAAATAAACTTTGCTCTAGTAAGTCTATCTAGAAGCTTGCTAATTTATATCAGAGGATAATAGTTTTTTATTATGATTTTATTTAGTCCTCTATAGTTTATATATAGTTATAGGCTTCTATCCTTCTTAGGTATGAATAATACTAGTGCTCCTATAGAGCTAGTTAAGTAGTATATATAGCCTGCTGCTTCTATATCCTAAATATACTTAGCGAGCATTTATAACTACGCTATTAATATAGGGTATATAGGTCTATATAGGGGTTCCTTACTAGGTTTTAGTTTAATATAGTATACTATTCCCTTTAGCCTTAGAACTTTCCTTATATTCTCTTTATTAAAAATATTAATAAAATCTTAAAGTTCCCTAGGAATCTTCTTCTCCTACTTATTATCTAGCGAATCTTCGCCTAAGGTCTCTATATCCTTTTTATTAAAGCTTATAATACTTATTAGGTATATAATATAAGCCTATAAGCTATTCTCTATAATCTCCTAGATAATTACCTCTAGCTTAGTAAGTAAGAGGGGTTTATATAACTAAGTATATATATAGGTATCTATATAAATACTTTCCCGCCCTATTAAGTTATTAGATAGAAGGATATCTCATGCTCCTTTAGAGCGAGAGCTTATAATAAAAGCCTAGTAAATCTTCTATAAGTAACCCTAACTATTTATAAAGAAGAATATAAGCTAGTAGACCTTGCTTATAGGTATAGTCCTTCCCTAGAAATCTACTAATTCAGGGGCTATAATACTAGTAGCCTCCTTTAGTTAGAGCCTCTTAATAAGATTTTCTTATATAATATTTATTACTATATAGGTATTTATATTAACCTCTAGTTTAACTTTATTAGATACTTAGAGTGCTAATGCTTATCTTTTAATAATTTATCCTACTAGAACTGAGGTGATTTCTAATATAATACCCCTCGGAGTTATATCTATGCCTACTTATTTCCTAAGTCTTTAGTATTAGTTATGCTTAGTATTATAATTATACTTATCCTACCCTATCTTAGGTTTAGGTTCTAGTTGCTACCTATTAGCTACGCATAGCTTTTAGTATAATTAGGGGAGATATAGCTATACTTCTTATAGTTATAGTATTAGGGTCCCTAGTAGTTAGAGGATATACTACTAGCGCTAGGTATTATATAGGTATCTGCTGAGTAGTTATTCTTAGATAGGGTCTCTAGGTAGCAGTCCCTTAAGTTTATTAACCTAGGGGGTTATAAGCTACTCTTATAAGAGCAGTCTAGAGAGCCTAAGTATAGTTACTTATATAACTTAGAATAGCTATTAGATATTCCTATATATCTACTTTTTATAATCTCCTATAATCTCTATATATATAGGGTAATAGTATATATATTAGTATAGTTAATATCTTACTTAAAGAGTTTATCCTTTAGGGTCTTAATAAGGCCCTAAAAGAAGGTATATACCTTTATATTACCTATACTTAGCTTATTAAGTGCTTAGTTAATAGACTCCTATTAAGCTTAATATATAATTAGTTTCTTATTATCCTTCTAATAGCACTATCTTAAAGTATTATAGTAATTCTACTCTTAGAGCTTAGGCGTGATATACTAATCTCTTATAAAAATTCTAAAGTCTTCTTATTTAAGGTTAACCTAATTCCCTAACTTATCTATAAGTATTTACTAATAATTCTACTATTCTATTTATAAGGTATGCTCTATTATACTTAAAGCCTACTAGATATACTAGCTATTAGAGCAGCTAGGGCAGTGCTTATAAGCCTCTTTAACTATAACGAGCTAATCTTCCCTTATTATACTAGTAGATTTGCTAGTAAGGCGCGCTATATTATAATTTAGGGTTTTTTTTATAAACCTTAGGCGATTGCTTAGCGGAAACTTAGTTGCTTAATATAATAGCAATTAGCTTATACTAGTTAGCTATTATAGTTATATTCTATTATATTAGCACTTAGCTAGTTGCTTTATCTAGCCCTCTAGCTTAGGCTAGCTTATTAGCTGCAGCTATAGATATCTAGCTTATTAGCCTATCTAGTCTATACGAAGGGGTCTTATATTCCCTATATTTATATATATGCTTATTATCTATATAGTAGGTATTCAGTATAAATAGCCTATTCTCTTTAGGGCTCCTAGCCTCGCTTAAAGCATAGCTTCTTACCTCCCTTTATTAGCTTATATTATCCTCTAATTACTTACTAAGGTTAGCTTCTTTATATAGGTTTATATAGGCTATTTCGCTCTACTCCTAGCAAATATTAGGTATAGGTTCCTTAGCCTGATTAGTAGGCGTTGCTCAGGTATATAGTGCTATTATTATTACTAACCTTCCTAAAGCAGGGTAGAAGCAAAAGAAGCATAAAGGTATTAAGGGGCTAAGAGCTATAGTTCAGTTAAACTAATAGTAGAAGCACCTAAAAGGTAGGACTAATATTATACTACTTTTGCTTACTTCTTCTAAAATCCTTCTTTTCTAGCTTTTAGTAAGTATCTACTAAGTCTTTGCTATAAGGGTTCTATACCCTAGACCTATAGGCCTCTCTATCCTTTTAGCCTGCGCTAGCTGAGGTGTCTCCGGCTTCTCCAGTCTGGGTATCTAGTCCCTTACAAATATTTAGTATAGTATAAGGCTTATTATAAACTTAGAAGAGTATATTATAATATAACTTATATATACTAATATTTAGAATACATAGCTCTACTAAGAGCACTTAGTAGGCCTATTTAAAGTAATATATATATTAATAGAGTAGATACTAGTAGATAGACCTATAGAGAACCTACCATAAGCTAAGTTTAAAAACTTTAGATTACTTTTAAACCTTATAAAGATCTAAAATATAATTATAATACTAGAAAGTAAAACATTTAGTAAAGCTGTTTTAATTTAGAGTAAGGCTCTAAATATCTAATAATTTATATAAAATCTAGGCTAAGATAGTTTCAATTATTATCCTAGCCTCTTAGTATTACAGGCTACGCCACTGCTAGCGTCTGGGCGGCGCCGCAGACCCTAAGAATTCTGCCCTTAACGACCGCTCTCGCTTAATATTTGCCCTATATCCGCTTTTCTATTGCATGGGGAACTTCCTAGAAAACTTCCCTTCCTCAGCTTAGATTACTATAATTAAGGCACCCCTAAGTTAAATAAACGCCGGGCTAGCCCCTTATATATCTAAGCTATATCTCTCTATACCTACCTCGCTAGTTATATAGTATAATAGATAGCGAGTAGAAAATAGAACCTGCTATGCTTATAGTAACTAGTCTAGAAGTACTACTAATAGGTAAGGAAGTATTCGAAGTAATTTATATAGTAATTAATAAGCTTAGTATCACACGCCTTTTGGTGATATAGTCGGCTATCACGTGGTATTCCACGTGACCACGGTTGGGCTCAACGCCTATCCTTTAAGTAGGAGACTTCTAGCAGATAAGCTTAGAAAGCTTAGCTATTATAGAATATATTACGATATACTTATAATTACCTATTATATTATTTATTATTATTCACGTTTATATTACTCTTTTCCTTATTTTACTCGTAGTCTTAGCAACCCCTATTATAGCCCTAGGCTAGTAGGAAGACTATAATATCTAATAGCACGACCCGACCTATTCTTTTTCTTTATCTAAGACCTCCCTTATATTATAAAAATTCGCAACGAGGTAGAAGACTCGGACTCGACCTCGAAACCCCCTCCTAAAAGTATTTATATACTAAAAGGAAGGAAGTTAAAGAAGTTAAAGAAATAGAGGTCTTAACTATTAACTTATATAGCTAACTATTTAAGTTTAATATTAAATTAGTATAGTAATCCCTCTCTTATAGAGGAATATTATAATATAGGAGATATAGCTAGAATTAGATACTATAACGAAGCTCGTAGGCTTTATAGTTTCTAGTAGGCTTATAAGGATTATAACTTTACCCTTAGCCTTAGCGAATAATTTCGTAACTAGATAGCGAACCTCGCTTCTCTCGAATAGGATAATAACTATATACCCTATATAGATATCGTTAATATAGGCTAGAAGGCGAAAGCTAATCTATGCTATTACTAGATACTTAAGCCTAATAACTATATAACTATATTAATTAGTATTATTAATATAATTATAGCTATAAGGGATACTCTAGCAATAGTAGCACTTTTTATACCCCCGTCTAGAGAAGAAAGCCTTTATAGAGCTAGCAAGAGAATTACCCTTCTACCCCCGAGAGATAAAAGAGTTATAACTCCTATCTAGTCTAGCTAGTTAGATATCGAACCCCTAAGACCTCCTATTAAAGCAAGAGCTATAGTAGATAATATTTATAATAAGAGTAGAAAAAACCCTGAACTACGAGTTATAGCACTAGAAGATACTATTATGGGATTATTAGAGCGAAAAATCTATAGAATATTATAAATTCTTTATAATATTACTACGGGTCTGCTAAAGTAGGATATATTAATAGGGAGGACCTAGCTGCTTTAGTAGAATTTAGCGCTACTACTAATATTTTTACTATTATCCTAGGGGCCTTACCCGGAGCTACTATCCTAGGGTCTCGAGGCTTTACTCCTTTAAGTATTTAGCTAGCTCGAGGCTAATACTAGGGTGCTATAGCCCGTAAGAACTTAATAAGAAGGTAAATTTACCTAATAATATAGTATTTTTTAGCTAGATGCTAATAAGAAGTATAATATAGAGCCCGTCTTTTATAATTAGGATATTCTATATTATAAGGAGATAGATCTATAGATCTCTAGCTTAGATATTAAAACTACTAGCCTAATTATAGCTTTAGAGATTATATAGAATTAGAGCTCTCTATTATAAGAGAAAGTATTTAGCTAGTAGGAATACTAACTCGGGCTAATTAAATAATAGAACTACCTCTATATAGGATATTATACCCTATGCGATACTATTAGGAGATATTTTATGCTAACCTAATAGGAGTCTATCTAATAGATCGCTATATATAGGTTTACTATAGAAAACCTTAAGGGAGATAGAGATATTTATAACTTTACTTAAAACTATTTTAAATATAATAGAGCATAGATAGGACTAATATCTATAGTTAGCTAGCTATTAATAATCTTCTATAATATAATTAACCTAGAGCTTTAGTAATTCCTAGATAAACTAATAGCTAGTAATACTCTCGAGGATTACCTTAATATAGCTAAGAAAAAACGTAAGGTAGTTTAGCGTAGACTCTAGGCGCTAATTAGCATTAACTATATATTAGAAGAGTCTAATAATATAATATAGACTAATAATAAAGGACGACGGACTAACCGAGACTTCTAACGGGATAATTATAATAATCTATAACTCTAATAACGTTATTAACCTTAGTAACGTTTTTAGCGCTCTAATAACTATTAAAATAGGAAAGATCGCTACCTATAGAACTAGCTATAGAGAAACCCGGGTTTTTAACGTTATATAAAATATAATAGACTAGGCTAGATAGACTCAGATACCTATTATATATAGGAGGATTATAACGACAACTATAATATTAACGACCTCGTTAATAGCAGCTATATCCTAATAGATATATAGGAAGTCCCCTATGATTTAGCTGCCCTATTAGAGCAACCGGGCAAAGAGGAAATAGCGGGCTAGACGACGGATATCGTAGTTATAGCGAGAAGTATGCTAGCGATCTCCCTAACTACTTCGGTTATAGACTCTGCTATATACTATATTAATAATATAATAAACTTCGCAGGTCTCGTTGCAATTCCCCTAGTAAATAATATATAGGTATTACTTAAGAAAAACTAAATTATTAACGCCTAGGTAAAATTAGTGAAATAAATAATACTAGCTAAATAGATATATCTCCGCCTTAACGTGAAAAGCGATAATATAGCTAGCCTAGAGGAAGTCTATATCGATATAAGCGCCTTAATAACTCTAGTCGATAGGAATTAGGTGCTATGCTTTGCGCGGAATCCTACGTTTTAAATAATAGAACTACGGAGGATAAATATAATAGACTTAACCTTTTAGGTAATAGAGCAGGTTATATTCGACTTCTATATCCTAGGCACTATTAGCGATATCGAGATTAATAGCTATATTATTATTATAGCTAGAGTTATAAATACCCTCAGAGCGAATCTTCTATTAGGAATACTATTCTATAAAGATCACGGGCTAGTTATAGACTTTAATAAGGGTATAGTTAAGTTCTACTTAGTATATAGAATATAGTATCTAGTCTAGTTCAGGAGATAGCACCTAGTAACTAGACGAGTTAATAACGCCTATACCGTAGTTATTCCCCTGTAGAGTGACGTATTTATTATAACTAGCTTTATTAACCTCCCTAAGTTAAGCTAGTAAGGCTCTAATACTTAGTAGTTTCAATCTAGTTATATTAGCATAGTTAATATAATAGTTATAGTAGATAACCCTAAGCTCGTCCTTATGCGAAATATAACGGATAGGCTGATAATAATCTCAAGAGGATAGCAGCTAAGCTATATTATTCTAATAGAAGTAGAGGAGATTACTAACCTCATTAACTATATAGATATTATTACCCTTATAGGAGGAGAATTAAACTCGCGCTAGTTCTCGCAATATAAATTCGATAGGGCTACGGGTAATATAGCAGCTAGTACGTAGTTTATAACCCCGCCTGCTAAATCTAGCCTAGGACTACCTTATTAAGCGGATAATATTCTATCTTATAGAATATCTAAGCTAAAAGATATCCTAGTTATATATAGTAAGGATAGAGTCGAGATCTATAATTAGGATGCGGTTTTTACTAGAAGACTTAAGGAAATCCTCGATAACTAAGACGTTTACTATAATAAGGGGATCGTATCTATGCTAGATAACTAACGTATATGCATTAAGCTCGTTAAAGGGTAGTAAAACTAGAAGGCTATAGTAAAGCCTTACCCCCTTAGCGCTAAAGACCTCGAGGTTATTAAGAATATCTATAGTAAGATGCATACTAATAGTAAGATAGTATAGGGTAATAGGCTAATCCTAGTCGTCTATCTGCTCTTCGTTATATAGCGAGTAGTTAATAGTATAAAAAAAGCCAGGGTTATTATTAACCTTCGCCCTCTTAACCGAATTACTATCCTAGACGTATACCCGCTTCCTAACTAAGATAATATAATAGATACCCTTAGAGGGAAGAAATATATAACGATATTTAACGCTACTAGGTTCTTCTACTAACTACTAATCTACTCGAGATATTATAATAGGATAATAGTAATAAGTCCCTATAGTATTAAGGTTTCTAACGTTATCCTTATAGGATTTAAGAACTCGCTAGCCTACGCCTAGCATTTTATAGACCGCTTCCTGCACAACTACTAGCACTTTGCTCGAGTATATATCAATAATATTATTATTTTTAATAATAGTAACGAGGACTATCTCTAGTATATTAATATTATTCTTAAGCTCTTTGAGAATAACCGCCTTTATATTAGACCTAAGAAGTCCTTTATAGGGTTTCCTAAAGTAAGACTCCTTAGCTATATTATAAATATTAATAGTATTAAACGAATAGAGGATAGGATTATAGCCTTTAAGAACCTCTGCTTTCTAAAAACTCTCTATAATATCGAGAGATACCTCGGAATAGCTAGATAGCTATAATATAATATACCCTAGTATAATATTATTATAACGCTGCTATAAGATAAAAAGACCCGTCTTATTATAAAACTCTATAATAAAAATATACTTCCTAATAATTTATTAAAGGTAGTTCGAATAAAGAGGGTCTAAAAGGTGTTATTTAAGCTAATGCTAAGTAAGCAAGAGGCATAGAACGCCCTCTAGGAGAATCTCTATAACTAGGTTATAAGATACTACTATAACCCGAATAAGCCTATATTTTTTAAGGTCGATACCTATAAAGGTAGCTTTAGGCTTATAGTATTTTAACTAGGTATCCTATAGAATAGCACTAATATACCTAGTAAAGATATCGCATAAATCTATATCTAACTAGTGCTTTTTCTATCTAAGGTTATATTACCCTTAGAAAAGCGATACTTTGCTATAGAGGTAGAGGTAGTAGTAGTAGTATAAGCTATAAAGAAGCTCTATAAGCTTATATAATCAAATAAGCACCCTATATAGATTCTCACGGATTATATAGCTACGAAGGGAATTCTTATATATACCTCGCTATAGACTATAGACCTTAATAAGGCTAACCTATAGCTCGCAAGCGCTACAAACTACTTATTGCAATTCAACCTCAATATTACCTATATACTAGGGAAGCTTAATATCATCCCCGACGCCCTCTCGCACCTACTATTACTTATAGCCTTAGGATAAGCTAATAGGTTTAAGGATAGCGATATCCTCGCGGAAATAACCTATAGTAATAATAATAATAACGACGTAGGATTTATAGATATAGTTAACTAGTTAGCTAAGAAGTCATAAGCCTATGGAGCAATAGGGGAGATAACTATAAGCATTTCGGAGGATTTTATCGCTAAGATTATAGATAACTATATTAATAATACGAGGTATAGTAAAATTCTTAAATAACTCCAATCCTAGCAGAAGGAACTAAGCAAGTAGTAGTTACTATTCGACGCTACTACTAAGGAAAATAGCGCTAGAGCTGCTAGAAGAGCCCTAAAATGCTATCGAATAACTCCTTAGAGTCTATTACTAGAAGGGCTTATCCTTTATATAGCTATAGATAGCACTTAGAGACTCTGCATTCTGCGCAAGTTAGTACCTGCAATTCTCCGCCTTAGTTATAATAAAAAACACCACTTTAGCGCGGACTATATAATAGTAGAAATATCAACCTTTTAATTTCGTAATAAGAAGTCGCTTATATAACGATATATCGCCTACTATAACTAGTATAAAGAGAACTAAGTCGATTGCTAAAGGCTACTAGGATAGCTATAACCTATCCCTATCGTAGATATCCCTTATAATACTATTACTATGGACTTTATTACTAATATGCCTAAGGTGCTATCCCACGGAAGTCCCTACGCCCTGCTAGGTTTCCTAGAGTTAGATATATTAGCAATAGTAATATATAAATTATTAAAAAAGATAATCCTTTTTATAGGATATTTAACCTATAGAGCAAAAGAATAAGTAATAGTCCTACTCTGCGCATTTTTCCTCTTAGACTAGGGAATTCTATATTATATTATTAGTAACTAGGATCCTAAGTTTATCTCTATAGTATAGTATATAATATTCAATACCCTCAACATCAGACTCCTCCTCTTAATAGCATACTACCCCTAGATAGATAGGTAGAGCGAAAGAATAAACTAGACTACTAAGATTATAATATAGTTCTATATGTCTAAATCCCCTAATATCCCGTAGACCGACGTACTACCTGCTCTATAGTATAATCTTAATAACTCCCTATTTATTATAATTAGATAATTGCTAAACGAGGTTATGCTCGGATTTAAGCTACGAAGTATCCTTAATATAGTCGTATAAACGAGCGCCCCGACTAAGAGTCTTACTATCCTTAGGGAGATATATTAGAAGGAGGTACTACTACTTATTAATATAGCGAATGCCTTATATAAGGAGAGATATAATAACTGCTATATTAATATGACTTTTAATAAAGGGGATAAAGTCTAGATATAACTTAGTAAAGGATTCTACCTACTAGGATAATATAATAGTAAATAGACCTCTAAATAGATAAGACCCTTCCGAATTAAGTATATTATTAGTCCTCTCGCCTATAAGGTAGATATTCCTAAGCACTAGCAGGTTCACCTAATCCTCTCTATAGCCTAGCTATATAAGCTAGCCTAGGGAGAAGACCCGTTTAACTATAAGACTCTGCTACTAAAGCCTATTAAGGTTAATAGTAATAAGGAGTAGGAACTTAACTATATTATTAAACGAAGAGTCTTATAGAGGAGTTATAAACTTATTATTAAATACCTTATCTAATAGAAGGGCTTTATAGCAAAAGACGATACCTAGGAATAAAGAGACTCCCTATTACTTAATATAAATAATATTATTAATAAGTATAACGCTAAATTCCCCCTCAACTAGGATACTAAAAGAGCTATAAGAAGGTGCGCACCTCGTATATAACTAAATAGTTTTCCTATCCTTTTAATAGGATAAATATATATACCTTGAATTAATATTAGGATTATAAATTTTCCCTTTATTATCGCTATTTTCGCTATTAACTACTCTTTCCTCGATCTCTCTATCTTATATTAAAATAAATAGGAAGGAGTAGAGGGTGCTAACTTTTATATACCTTCTTTACTAACCCCTATTATAAAAATTTTTTTTTCCTTTTATACCTTCCTTCTATTTACTATACCTACCTACTTTTATTTAGGCATACCTATACTTTTTATTTATTTATTTCTCTCCTATATGCTAATTATTACTCGATAGACCTCTTATAATAAGTAATAATATTATCCTAACCTACTAAATATAGCCTCCTAAATGCTAGCTTAATTAATACTATTATAATAATAGCTTCTAAAGGTAAGGAAGTTACTAATAACTATAAGGTCCTATCCTCTCACCTATCTAATAATAGTAGCAGCTAAGATAAGGGTGCTAACCCCTAGAATAATAAGATGCTTAACCCTATCTCCCTATGCTAAGGTAGTAATAACTAAGGTAGTAATAACTAAGTTAGTAATTATAGTATTAACCTTAGCACTCCGGTTAAGACTTATAAGTCTGCTGCTAAGAAGAAGAAGTCTTATAAGGATCGTAAGAAGGGTAAACAGGCAGCTAAGAAGAACTTCTTTGCTACGAACGCTAAGACCTAATATAAGGAGGTTATTAATAATAACACTAATAATATTTAGAATAACGATACCTAGGCTACTAAGCTAGCCTGCGTTATTACTAGCACCCTAGCTAAAACTATAGCTACTACCCCTCATAAGACTCCTAAGAAGGGCTACCCTAGCCCTATAGCCTAGCGCTAGTAGATCGACGAGGCGAAGGCTTATATTAATAACGCCTTTTTATACTACCCCGATGCTATCCTTATCGAGGAGATTAAGAAAATCCTCAATAGTATCGAGCCTTTTGAGAACATATCTTCTAACCTCTATATTAGATATATCTAGGATACCCTTAAGTAAGTATATAATATATATATTAATAATAATACTTATAGCGAGCTTCTCCCTAGCTATACCTAGGTCCTCGCTATATACTTTTATAACGCTTATAATTATACTAATAGAATTATTACTAGTAACCTTATTATAATAAACTATATCGACCTCCTTTCTATCGCCCTGCTTATTAATATTAGTAATATTACTACTATAGACCTATTAGCCTATAAAGATGCTAAAAACGCTAAGGACCTCGCTAATAAGGCTAAGGGTAATATTAATACTATTATTAATAGCATCCGATAGGAAATCCTTCCTCGCCTCGATATTATAGAGACTAATATAGCTAATATAGATACTATTAATATTAATACTATTAGCGAGCATCTCGCTAAACTTAAGAATAATAGCGCGTCTAAGCAAGCGGTTATTAATAAGATTTGCATAGTTATCGATATAATTAAGACTAAGGAGATCGCAGGCTTTTGCGCTAAGATTGCAAACCTCTATACTATAATCGAGGGTCTCTAGCGCACTAGCGATAAGCAACTCGCGCCGAGCGATACTAGTAATAATAGCGCTGCTAAGCGCTAGTAGATATCTAAGTTTAATATACTCCTCCGCTAGCATAACAACTAATTAATAATACTATAGTAATTTCTAGCGATTAGAATATAAAGAGGGAGAAAAGGGAATATTAAGTATATATATCCTAGATCGATAGTAATAGCAATCGGGATAATTGCTTTTTAAAAAGGGGGCATATATTACACGCCTTTTAGTAATATAGTTAGCTATTATATAGTATTCCACGTAACTATAGTTAGGCTTAATACCTATCCTTTAAATAGGAGACTTCTAGCAGATAAGCTTAGAAGGCTCGGCTATTATAGAATATATCACGATATACCTATAATTACCTATTACACTATTTATTATTATTCACATTTATATTGCTCTTTTCCTTGTTTCACTCGCAGTCTTAGCGACCCCTACTGTAGCCCCAGGCTAGTAGGAAGACTGTGACACTTAGTAACTAACTTAATAGCCTAATAACTATATAGCAGCCTAATAATAAGCTAACTATAGAGCTCTAGCGAGATATAGCAGGTAGCTACGCCCTAGTATTACTAATACTAACCCTATAGCTAGAGACTACCTAGGAAGCAAGTAGCGCTTAGCGATTAAAACCCCTTTCTAACCCCCCTAAGTTCAGAGGAAACTATAATAAGTATATTATATAGGCGTAATAGATATATAATAAAGTCAGGATAGACCAGGACTTCTACCTAAGTAATTAGGAGGCTTAGTATCTTATTAACTCCTGCCTAGAACCTAAAGTATAGCTAGTAGTTATAGCCTTCTATAGCTTAGGGGGTAGTAATAGCTTATTTAAGCTAGACGCCTTCTTAATATACCTAGATTATACCTATAGTAGCCCTAATATTATAAGCAAGGCTCTCAGAAGATTCTCAGAGCTTTAAATAAAGTATAATAAAGCCTTCGCCTTATTCCTACCCCGCTTCGAACGCGCTATTATAGAAATAGGTAGTATAATATAGCTAGATAGTATCTAGATTAACTACCTATATAAAATACTATCTTATAAGCTGTTTAACTATCTAGTTAACTACCTAACCCCCTATAAGTATACTAAATATATTAGCCTTATATAAGATATTATATAGAAGCTAGAGGGATTATATCGTATTCCTAATACTTTATGCTAGCTTATAACTTTTAGATTAAGAGTATTACCCGCTAGAGTAGATATAAATAGGGATACTAGGATAATAAGGTTAGTATATACCTCGCGCGAGGGTATAAGTAAAGGTCCTAGTAAAGAAACGCGCTACTATTTTAAGTATAACTAGATTAGTTACTTATAAAGGGATTACTAGAAGGCTAAGAAGTTAAAGGATAGTCCTAGAGTAGCAAAAGCTATTAAGGAAATAATATATTTAGACTTAGGAGAAGTTAAAAGTAAAGAGGACCTTTCTAACTCGGGAAATAAATAACCCTAGTATGAAATCGGGTATTAGGGATAATAGAGGAAGAGTAGGCTAGTTAGGAATAGTTCTAGTTAGAATATAATATAAGCAAGCCTTTTATAATATTAGTAATTAGAGTTAATAAAAGTACTCCTACTAATGCTTTAATAGACTATAGATATAATATCTATATAATAATAGACTACTAGTATACCTGCTACCTCTATTTACTATATATTAACTACTAAGCGTAGTAATTACGAAGCTTTGCTAATAACTTAGCTTAAGCTATAGCAAAAGGTATAGCTATATTATACCTCGAGATTAGAGGCTATATATAGTAACTCTTTGCTTATATAATAAAAGGACTAGATACTAACCTCTTCTTAAGGAAGCTATAGATAGAATAAAACTATATTATTTATAATATAATAGAGAAGCGGGTATACTATAGGAAAGCAGGGGTTATTATTACCCTTTAAGGATAAGAAGAACCCTAGAGAATAAGGGAGATCTAGGAAGCCTGCTAACTTAATACCGCCTTATTTATAGTAATCTACTAGAGGGTTAATAAGAGTTAGCTATCTAGGTTAGAAGCGGGAATATAGGTAGTAAGCCTAAAAGATAATAAAAAAGCGCTTAAGGTGAAGAAACTAGAAGACTATTTAGAGAAACTACTATAATATATTTATAATGAATTTATATAGCTTTTTAAGCTAGCTAAGTTATACCCCCTACTCCTAAGTTATCCTAGTATAGATTATAAAATCTACCTTAAGTATAATACCTCTAGCTAAGAGGCGCCCTTACCCTAGGGACCCCTCTATAGTATATTAAGAGAAGAGTTATTAGTATTAAAAAAGATACTTATAGACCTGCTTAATAAGGGCTTTATTTAGGTAAGCAAGTCTCTTACTAGCGTGCCTATACTTTTTATTAGGAAGCCTAGCAGAGGATTATAGTTTTATTATAACTACTAAGTATTTAATATAATTATAAAGCGAGACTACTAACCCCTACCTCTAATCTAAGAGACCCTTTAGAGGGTTAGTTTAGCAAAGTAGTATATTAAACTAGATATAATAGCAGCCTTTTATAAGATTTATATAATAAAAGGGTACTAGGAAAAGACTGCCTTTTGCATATAATATAAGCTCTTCGAGTAGCTAGTCTATCTATTCGGTTTAAGCGGAGCCCCTATAATATTCTAATAATATATTAATAGAACGCTCTAGGAGTTCCTTAATAACTTTATAATAGTATATATTAATAATATATTAGTCTATAGCAGCAGCTCCTAAGCAGACTATAGGCAGAAGGTATATAAGGTTCTCTAGGCCCTCTAAGAAGCTAGTCTTAATCTTAACCTAGTAAAATATAAGTTTTCTATAAAAATAGTAAAATATATAGGATTTATCCTAAAAGTAAGCGAGAGTATTACTTATAATATAGAGAAAGTATAGGTAATTATTAAATAGGAAGTGCTTATTTTAGTAAAAGGATTATAAAGTTTCCTAGGGTTTGCTAACTACTACTAAATATTTATATTAGAATACTCAGGGGTTATAGAGCTTCTTACCCTCCTAATAAAGAAGGGAGCGCTATTTATCTAGGGTAAGGAATAAGAAGATATATTCTAGGCGCTTAAACGCTACTTCTAAACTATACTAGTATTATACTATTTTAACCTATAAGCCCTAACTATAGTTAAGATAGACTACTTAGGGTTTGCTTTAGGGGGGGTGCTAACTCAAGAAGATATATAAGGATAGCGCTATCCCGTCGCTTTCTATTTGCAGAAGCTAACCCCTGCTTAATATAACTATCTAATTAAGAATAAGGAGCTATTAATAATAACCGCTTATTTAAATATATAGGACGCTAAGCTAAGAAGCTACCCTAGGTTTAAGGTCCTTACTAACTATAAGGGCCTCGAATACTTTATATAAAAGCAATATTTAATAGAATGCTAAAGTTACTAGGCAGAGTAGTTATTAAGGTATAAGTTCTATTTAGAATATTAATCTAGTTGCCTAGTAGCTATACCTAATATGCTCTCGCGCTATAAATAGGACGCCCTAAAAGGATAAGAGGATGAATAAGAGAAAAAGAGGGTAATATAGATAATCCCTAACTCTGCCCTAGGTAAGGTAAGGAGGATAGTAATAGTTAAAACCCCTGTTATAATAATATTTAAGGATCTAGCCCTTTAATATATATAGAATAAAGCATAAGTAGAAAATAACTAGTATTAAGGGGCTTATTCTATAGTAAAAAGGGGTAACTAAAGCTTCCTACCCTAGCTAGGCCTAAAACTATAGATCGCTAAGTATAGTATTAATACCCTTAGCTAATTAATATTTAGAGACCGGATCTAGATACTAGGATTAATAGATAAAAACTACCCTCAGAACGTGCTTTAAATATAGTTAATTTAGAAGTATTATAACTTAGTAACGATAGGCTACCCTAGTTAGAATAATACCCTAGCTATCCTAGCCTAGTAATACTTCTAGGTAGGGCAGTCCTCTATAGTCTACTAGTTTATAAGAAACTATAATAGCTATAGGTATAGAACGGTTTAGTAATAAGCGAAACGCAGGCTTCCTTAACCCCTACTAGTAATAGAATAGCTATATTGCGATCTCGCTATAGATTTTATTATAAACCTCCTATATATAGTGAAAATAGGGTCGAGATACCTCTAGGTAATAGTTAATAGGCTCTCTAAGATAATAACCCTAGAGGGGATACCTTTAATAGATATAGAAACATATATAGAACGCTTTATAAACTACTATTACTAATTCTATAGTATACTAAAGTCGATTATTAGCAATAGGGGTAGTAACTAGACGAGTTTGTTCTAGTAATAGTTCTATATACTTATAAAGATCGAATAATATTTAAGTACTACCTTTTACCTATAGATAGATAGAGTAATAGAACGTTTTAATTAAGAGATCTAGGCAGTCCTATGGATAATAGTTAACTTCGCCTAGAATAACTAGGAGGTTTATTTGCCCTCTATTTAACTAGTAATTAATAGCTACGATATAGCTATAATAGGAGTAAGCTTATTCCTCTTTACCTATAGATACTATATCAACCTAGTATTAGTAGTATAGCCCGCGCTAGAGCTATTAACCTCATGCGAGTTAGCTACTAATAAGTTTGTTAATAAACTAAAGTTAACTATAGAGTTAGCCTAAGTAGCTATTACTATAGCTTAATAAACTATAGAATAATTAGCAAATAGTAAAAGGATACTAATAGAACGCTACGAAGTAAGCAATAAGGTCTAGCTATTACTAGCTAACTTCTATATAGAGAGACCCTATAAGAAGTTAGATTAGCTATACCTAAAGTATTGCGAGTAACGTACGGCAGAGGGCATCGTGTGTGTGAAAACGTGTATATATCTATAGGAAAAAAGGAGGGCAGCAGGGATCGCGAGGGCAGGGGTTATATATACCCCTGCGAAGACCCCTGCTACGCATATCTTCGTAATACACCCCCCTAGGAGCGATATATTTATTGCTTCTAAAAAGCCTTACGAAGTATATATATAAAAGAAAACGAGGTAAAACAAAGCTATTCCTACCCCCTTATAGAACGTACTCAATATAGAGGAGCCGTTCTAACCGCCTACGGACTATACTTAATATAAGCAGCTTACTATACCTATCCCTTAGCCCTATAGAACATACTTAATATAAGTAGCAGACTATACTTAATACTAGAGGGCTCTGAAACGTATCGGAGTTAGGATCCTAGGTAATAATATCGAGGGAAGTAGCAGGGGCTGCCTCTAGCTAGCCTCGCTATTAGAGTTCCTCTACAAGATCCTTCTACTCTTAGAGCTAAAAGCGGATCTAGATATCCTCTATATTATTAGAAGATACCTAGATATCTAGTTAGCTAAGGCACTCGCTATAGAGCGCCTTTTCGAGCTAATAATACTTAATAAGGCGCTACTTATGCTAATAGCTATAAGGGTAAAAGTAATAGGTCTAGTTATTATTATCTAACTCTAGTTAGAAAGGGGGTCTAGAAGTAGCCCTAATAGCCCGCGCAGCTAGCTAGGCTTCTAGACATCTAGTAAGCATAATATATATACTAGAGGTATAATCCGGGTTAATATTCTATACGTTTCGGATAATTATTATAAAGAGTTATCTATACTCTTCGAGCGATCTAGTTAGCTAGCTACCTTCTTATGCAGTTAAAAGCTCGAATCGAGCATATTCCGCCTAGGAGGATGCTATCTATATCCCGATAGCGTTTAGGAAGGCCTATATACTAAGTATACCTTAAACGTTAGGTATTAAATAGGCTTTCGTAGCTATAAACGCATAGTACTAGCTTTTATACTACTAGATCGGGTTTATAGTATTATTCGTATTATAAAGCGCGCATAGGTAATCCTCCCTAACGAAGTTATATATAGCGATATCTATAGGGTAAAGTCAGGCCCGGAGGGCCCTCGTGAGCTCTTAGGTTGTCGCTATAGAGGACCCGTTCGGAGCATTAGCTAATTCAAGCTATATAGTAGAAAGGATTATAGGGTCGATACTACCCTATATCTAGTTCTAAACGTGCTAAAGACCTTTAGAGGCTTTAGTATGCTTAGTAGCAGCGATCTTATAGTCTTAGATCCGGCTGGAATGCTCTTTGTATATATTAGCTATAGTAATAGGTAACGGAGGTATTAGCTCCGAGTTATTAGCTAATAATATATTAGAAGGAGTAGTTCTAGCGTAGCGCGTCTAGCGCTAAGCTACTTATACGTTATAATTAGCCTTATATTATAACTAGAGACTTACTTAATATATCTGAATTACCTCGTTAAGTATAGGAGGTTATCGACGCGTCTAAGGAGGCGTATTAGGAGCGCTTAGCGTAGGATTAATATAGTCCTAGACTCCGTAGTACTAGGCGTTCTATCGTAGTTATAGGGCTTATATAAGCTAGTCTCATAGCAACGCGAGTGTTATAGTTAATAGCGCGGCAGTCGAGTTTATTATAGTGAGGCTTTTGTATATATTACTCGTATAGCAAAGGGGATTATATAAGTATCGTTAAAGAGCTAGGCTTATAACTATTACGAGTAACATATAGCAGAGGGTATTATATATGTGAAAACGTATATATATCTATAGGAAAAAAGGAGGGCAGCAGGGATCGCGAGGGCAGGGGTTATATATACCCCTGCGAAGACCCCTGCCACGCGTGTCTTCGCGACATAAAGTATAAAGTAACTAGGGTAATCTTATTAACTATAATCAAGTTAAATATTCTAAGCAAGGTCTATAACTAATTTCATATTAGCTTACTATGCTATACTATAAATAACCCCCTCCTAGGCTAAGAAGTTAATAATCCTTAACTACTTCTAATTTTTAAAGATAGAGAGGATAAATAGGAAGTCGAGTCCGTTCTAGCTATATGCTAGAAGCATATAGGTATGGGTAAGTATTACGAGTTATTAGTTAAATAGATAGGGTATAGTTAGCCTACCTAGGAGCCCTTATAATTATTCTAAAATAACTAAGCAGTAGATAAGTATAAAGAAAAGTATAGCCTAATAGATAAGAATAATAATAACCCCTAGTATACTATATTATAAGCTAAGTAGTAGTTAATAGATAGGAGTAGGATAGAGGGATAGTAGCTAGGTAATTTATAATTAGAGGAGTAGGTAGAAATAGGAGACTCTATTATAATATAAGGCTATAGGGAGGTAGAATAAGACCTAAGCAGGCCTTAAGCAGGCAGAAGGTAGGTAGATAGCAAGGGAGTAGAAACTATAAACCTAGGAAGATAACCCCTTACTCTTTCTACTCTTTATAAGTAATAGTAGTAGTATTAATAAGCTAAGAAAAGGGGTTAGATTATTAGGAATAAGAGAAAAGCAGAAATAAGATAAACCTTATAAAAGATCTTAGCTATATCTAAGTAAGCCTAGGCGAGGTAATATAGCTATATCTAAGTAAGCCTAGGCGAGGTAATATAGCTATATCTTATTAAGCTTAACTAGGAGGGAAAGCAAGGTAGTAGTAGTAATAGAAGCACTAAGGATAGAAGTAGCTAGGGAACTAGTAGAGGGTATAGGGGAGGTATCTAACTTAATAGTAGCCTTAGTAGCGCGCTTTATAGTAAGATAGGCATAGACCTCGTAGTTCTAGATAAAAGTAGCATAAAAGAGCTCTATATAAGCCTCGATCTATATAAGGAGCTATAACTATTAGTAATAACCCCGAAATATAAGAATAATAGAGTCTTACCGAGGTCCTCTTATCGAGGCTATAATAAGTAAGGCAATCCTAGCTAAGAGAAGTAAACTCCTCCTAGTAGTAAACTACGCTAGAGTTGCTCTAGTAGAACGTTAGCTCTATAGAGAAGGAGTAGCAGGGAAGCAATACCTATATCAATATAAGCAGACTTAATAGCCTTATTAGAATAGTAAATATAATAGATAATATTACTTATAATATAGTTAGTCTTATAATAGTTAAAAGGTAATAGGATAGTATACCTCGCTTAATAATATTATAATAAGCTATAATATCGCTAGGTTTCTTAGCCTTAGCTATAGTAGATATATACTTTAGGTAAGGGACCTTATAAAGAGGTCTCTAGGTTTTATCCTAGGGGATACTACTAAAGATAAGCTAGTATAAGTAGAGATCCTAGTAGAACGTTAGAAGAATGCTAAATAAGCAGAAGATAATATATTATAAGGAGCTCCTAAGTAATAGGATGCATAGGAAGGGGGTAGTCGAGGTACTTATATAGCTCCTAGCTAGCTAGGGCATAGAGGGGATTATCCATAAGATTAAAGTTATTAGAAGTAGTCTCCTTATAATTAGAGAGGCTAGTAGAGGTAAAGTAGTTAGAGGGCGGGCCCTCAATAGGAGGAAGAGATTCTATCTCCTTATTAGAGTTAGGGAGGGGCTATATAGGGTTAATTATAATAAAACCATAGGGAAAGAGTAGGTAATAACTTATAAAGGGTGCTATTATAGAAGCGAGGGAAATTAGATTAATTAGATCTATGCGAGTTAGTAATTAAGAGGGGTTTAGATATAATAAACTTATACTAATATAGACTAAGAGCATGCTAAAAATGCTATAAAAACGATAAGTTATTAGCTAAAATAATATTATAATTAATTAGTTAACTTATACTAGTATAGGTTAATAGAAAGAAGAAAAAGAAAGAGGAAGCAAACTAAGGGTATAAAAAATCATATTATTATATTTATTTGCTTATAGGGTATAGAGCGGCTAGCAGCCCGGATTAATATCGCTCTAGACTTGCCCTTAGCCTGTGCTTAAACCTATAACTCACGTAAGGGCTAGGACGAGGGGGGGGGGTATATATTATAGGCTATGCTACTACTAGTATCTAGGTAGCGCTATAGACCCTAAGAATTCTGCCCTTAATAACCGCTCTCGCTTAATATTCGCCCTATATCCGCTTTTCTATTACATAGGGAACTTCCTAGAAAACTTCCCTTCCTTAGCTTAGATTACTATAATTAAGGCACCCCTAAGTTGAATAAACCCCGGGCTAGCCCCTCACACTTAGAGTATAATATTTCTAATTATATATAAGTGGGTGCTATTAAGATAGGTTTATAACTTTAGATAATAGTTCTTAGTTATATACTAACCCTAATAGTATTTAGTTAAGCTTACTATTATCCTATAAGGTATAAGTAGCGCTATATAACTAATTAATTATACATTTTTAAGCTTTAGTAAGCCCCTCTTCTAGAATATATAAAAGAAGACTTAGTATATACTATGCAATAATTATTATAATAGAGGTGGATATATAAGTATAGCCCTTATAGTTAGTATAATAATATCCAATACCTCTAAAGTATTTTCTGAATGAGTAACTAGCTACTCTACTATAAGTATAAACCTTATAGAGCTTATTATATTCCTTATATTCTAGAGAAGGAATCTCTGTAGTATTTCTATTATAGCTTATTGGCTTATAATTAAACCTATTAAAACTACTAAATCTAGTTTTACTCTTATTAGAGAAGATAAAGGCCTTATTATCCTAATTATTAGAATCCTTATTAGAGAAGTAAGGTCTATATTTTAGCGAAGTAGTATAGGGTTTAGGGCTATAAACTACTAAAGTACTTTCATATTACTTACTTAGATATAGAGACTAAGGGGCTATAATTTAAGCTTACTTCTATATAGCTTTGTTATATATTATACTATAAAATATTAAGTAGAAGTTACTTAATATAAATAAAAAGAGAGAGATTTTAAAGCTTATTATTACTAATACCCTCCTCCTTAATCTCTATTTAGATAATATACTTGATAATAGCCTCTTCCTCCTCCTTAATACCTTTAGTAATATACTTACATTTATATATAGTAGCTCTCTTTTCTACTTCTTTAGTAATATTATAGACCCTCTTATAAGTCTTTTTATTAACTACTTATTAAGCTTTCAGGGAGAGCTTATTAGATATTATATTCTATACAATAATTAGTAAACTTTAAAATAATTATTGGAATTAAGATATAATACATATATCAATAATATATCGAAAGTTATATTAATATATAATTATAATATAGTTTTTAGAGAGAGGAAATAGAAGTAAAGAAGTTAGTTAAAATCTATAAAAGGTTATAAGTAGTGCCTAATTATAAATAGTACTAAGGAAACTTTCCTAATATCTTTGAAAAAAAGAGCGACTTTAAAATTAAACTTAGCTCTATCTTCCTAAATAAATAATAATATCTAATACTACTAAATAGTTATTGAATAGCTATATAGGTATTATAATACTCTTTCCTATATTATAATAGGGTATTTATAATCAGAGGATTTTACTTATATAATAATTATAAGGACTTATAAATTAGATTTCTAAGCTTATTATAACTTATTCCATATAGTATCTAGTTATAGTTTATAATTACGGGGTATATTATATCCTAAGTTATATAGATATAGCTAATTATAATTTGGTAGAGTAGATATAACTAATTAAGGTTCTAATATATTTAGAATAAGGCGCTATAGAGTATAGTTTAAAATAAAACCTATTAGTAGAATAACGATTTCATATTAGTAAATAGCGACTTAGCGCCCGTACTATAGAATGTACTTTAGCTTTACTAATTCACCTATTCTATTGTTAGGAGAGTTAAGGTTAAATCTATATATATTCTAATAGGTATTCTAACGTGCCGTAATAGTTACTATTAAGCTAGGTATTATTAACTTTATTCCTATTGGAATCTATACTAACTTATACTTACTATATAATTATCTTATTGAATTTAATATAATAAAGAAAAAGAAGCTTATAATTAATGTTATAGCCCTCTATTAGTTATATAAGTACTATAAGCTATTCAAGATCTAATAGGTTAATAGCGAGAATAACCCTATTATATATTAATAAAGTTATTACCTAATAGGGTATTGTACTACTTAGTTAATAAGAACGAATTAATAATTTAAATAGAAGGATAAATAACCTAAATAATAGAAGGAATGTTATAATAATAAGTTATTATACGAAACTATAAGAGAATAGAATTACGGTTAAAACTATCTACTTTTTACTTTATTAAAAAGCCAATTATAGCTTCTAACTTATTATTGAATTTATATACTTAAATAAGCTTATTAAGTAATTACTAATATAAAAGAAAACCTACTAGTATAGGAATATTTATCTACTTACTTAGTAAGTAAGACTCCTACTCGCCTAATAAGCTAGATCTAGCTTTAGATATATAGCTTAAGTTAGAATAACTAGGACCTAGTAAGTAGTTATATAACCCCTTATATAACCTACTTTATTAGCTTCCTATATTATTTCTATCTCGCTACCTACCCTTTTAATATTAACTCTATATAGTTAATTAACTATTTTAAGACTATAAATAACCCCTCTCTCTTCTATTTACTAGTATTACAAATCTAATAATAATAATAATACATCATAAGGTCCCTTATAAGGGGATTAAGGAGAGCACTCTTAAGGGCTATATTAATAATATACTATCTATATATAATGAAGTAGTTAATAAAGAAGTAGGTTTTATTGATTATATTAATATTAAACTCTTTAGTAATCTCATGTGTATTATTAATATCAAAAAGTATCCTTTGTATAGTTTAGTATTACTACTTTTAGGATTTAGTTAAGTTATAATAGGGATAAAAAAGAGGGAGAGATATAAACCTCTATTTATAATAGAGCTTTTTATACTTCTAGTTATAAGAACCTCTTTAGAAAGACCTCTTTAGTCAAGGAGTTATTTCTTATATAGTAGCGTTTCTAGGCTATAAGAGCCTTAGTAGCCTATTTAGCTCTAATATAACTAGCCCTAGTATAATATATATCTAACCTTATAATATTTAGAGAGTTAACTTATAATTAGAAATATATAGGGTTTCCATATTATCTTCCTTTATTAGCAGAGGGCATAAGTTAAGATACCTATATAGTATTTCCCAAATTATACCTATACACTAAGTAAATTTATTATAGCCTTTTTGCGAGGGGGTTATAGTATAACTACAAATTTAATAAACGATTCCCTATATATAGAATTTATATTACTACCCTTGAATAAGATAACTTATAATAATAAGGCTCTTAATATTGTAATAAAGATATATATTAATAATCTTCTAGTATATAAAGTAGAAGTAGCTCTTAGTGCTATTTATAAGTATATAAGTAAGAAGATTAAGGTTATTAACCTTAGCTTACTTAATAACTTCCTTAATATATAGCTTACTTTTAATAAGAAGTATTCAAAGACTATTATTATTTAGGAGGTATATTTAGCTAATATAGCAATAGAGTTTAGAGCAAAAGTTAGGTTTATGAATATACCTATTAAAATAAGGGTATTTAACTTCATAGTCTTTAGTTTAAATATTATACTGGACTTAGAACTCTAAGTATAATACTAGAGAGTACTAAATTAAGTTAGCTTTAGAGGAATTATGATATAGCTAGATCTCTCTTTTAATATAGAACTATAAGTATAATTCTTTTACAATTCAAATACGTTATATAAGAAAGGTACAAAGTACTTAATATAATATATAAATATAAACTCCTTATTTATAATACGCTATAATAATAAATATTATGTTAAAACCCTAAATAGATAGAGTCTCTATAGCCATAATCATAGTAATTATATTAGCTATAAAGATAGAACATATTTAATAAGAAGTTAAATCTTCTTTATATCTAATAAGTTTATCTTATAGAGATTCTAATATTAAGTAATAGTTTCTAAGTTATCTATAGAGGCTAAATACTATATATTATTCAATACTTTAGAAATACTTTAAAGATATAATTTCCTAAGTAAACTTAATATAAAACTTAAAGGGCTCTTTCATATATAAGTTAATAATATAAAGGTAATTATCTTTCTAAAAGAGAAGTTTATAAATAATAGTATAAAGTATACTTATAAATATTCAACTACTCTATATTAGGTTCGTAGTTATATTAGCCCGCTCGTGAAAGACAATAATAAATTCACCTAGTTTATAGGTATAATTCGGAAAATGCTATATAAGTAGTTTAATTTATACTCTCTACTAGTTAAGGAAAGTAATATAGGAATCCTATTTATTTCTATTTACAAGTAAACCCTCTAAATATTACTATATAAAGTTAGACGTGCGCTGCACTAGGGCTAATTATATTAGAGCTACTAAATAGGCTATTAAGGCTCTTATAGCCTAGAAACGCCTTTATTAAACCTTCTAGTAAGGTAAATACTACTATATAAAAGACAACTCCTTAACTAAAGAGGTCTTTCCTAAGAGGTTCTTATAGCTAGAAATATAAAAAAGCTCTTTTATTATAAGTAGGGCCTTATGCCTCTCCCTCTTCTTTATTTAACTTATAATAAATCCTTCAAGATAATAGTATTAAACTCTATATATAAAAATGCTAAGCCTAAGTAAGGTATACTCTTTAATATAAGTAATATACTAGGGATTATTAGAGAGGTTAATATTAATATAATCAATACAACCTACTCCCTTATTAAATATTTAATTATATATAGAGAATTATTTTATTAATATAGCTCTTAAGAGGGCTCTCTTTAATACCTCTATAAAGAAACTTAAAACTCTATATTTAGAATAAATAAATACACTTAGTATAGGAAGTTTAATAGGTTCTTATATACCCTATAGAGTAACTTTTTTTTAAATAGGTCCTCTATACTACTAAGATAGAAGTAGCTTAGGCCTATTAGTCCTTAAACATTAATAAGTATAGGTTATACTAACTACTTTAATATAGAGAGAGTGTTACTAATAACAATATAGCTATTAAGGTATTAGCTAATCTAATTAAATAAAAGGACTAGCGGATAAAGTAGTAATAGAGGTGGTATTTAATGGTAGTACAGGTAGTATATAAGAGGATAAGTTAAAAGTTTAGTAGTTTAAATAATTAAAAGCTACGTTATTATTAATATAAAGTTAAAGATTATGAAACTATTTAGTAGGGTATATATAAGTATAGCTATAGTTAGGATAAGTAGCAAGTAACTTAGGAGGTAGTTAGGGATTATATAACTAAAGGCTATATATATTATTGGGAGGCGCGGAGTTAGAAGGTCTATTATATCTAAGTAAGTAAAATTACTATATAGTATCTAGAGGCCTAACTACTTTATATAAGAAGTTACTAAGTAAGATAAAATTAACATTAAGTATATATTATTAAATAATAATATAGCTAACTTATTAATTAAAGTATTTTAAGAATAATTTAAACTACCTTTATAAAAAGAGTAATATAAAGCTATTTAGAGTTAGTATTATTATAGAGGAGTGTATTAAAGCAGTTCAAGCTCTATAAAACTAAGCTCTTAGTAAGGAGTAGTATTATAACTATAAGTAGTATAGTATTATAATAAATAAGCTATATATAATATAATATTAAATTTAACATAGGTTAGAAGTATAATACTTAATCTAAAGGCTTTATAGTATATAAGTATTTATACTAAGAGCGCGGAGTATATTATAATAAAGTAGAACGATAGATTTACTTATATAACCATTATTTTTATACTTATTTAACTCTAGTTTCTAATCCCTAACTATATATAGGATTCTTATTATTATAATAAGTACTATACCGCTACGCGCTAAGTACTATACCTACCTACCTAGGTGCCTATAATAAGGTAGATACCTACCTTAGATATATAGTATAGATAGATTATATATTACCTTACCTAGCTTACTATATCTTAGCTAAATTAGATACTTATACCTCTATAAGGATTAAAAACGTTAGTATATTACTTTAGCCTATAATATAACTATATAAATTCTAAATAGCTAATGTTTTTTGAACTATTATCCTCCTATAGAATATTAAGTAGAAGGAATACAGTTATAATAACTAAAGCCTAGATAATTTTATTATATAATATCTTTTATAAATATAGTTTATTAGGTAAGTAAAGGGGAAATTCTATATATTATATCTAAGATAGTTAGGATTGGACGACGCTAACGTGTGTAATCCTTATGCAGGTATACACAAGATGAGGCACCTATGTCACGTGGTCTTTCTTGCGTGAGGTAGGTACCTCAAGTCAATATAGTGCCTAATGGCAGAGAGCTGTCAGTTACCCACTCAAACCCATTCCTGCATCTCGTTCTTATTACAACTCCTGTATTACAAAGAGCACTTCGCCGGCTCAAAGCTCACAATGATCAGCAAACGGCCTATTCAAAAGTTTGCGGCCGCAGTGTCACAATGCTCCGCCGAGGTCAGCTTTGCCCTTTCCCCCCTCCCTTCCCCCGCAAGCAGTCGGGGTCTGGCGCTGACTTGTTACAGACTTCCCTGTACGGCAAATGTATCGTCGCCGACTACAACTCCGTTCACATGGACAAGTGCATCAAAGAATTTCTCAAGTTGAAGGACTGTTATCTGGTATTCCACCGCGCCGCCCTGATCGCCACTGCGAGCTGAGATCGATGACATCGCTAACGAGACCCTCTTCAGGTCGCGGCTCGCAGAGGAAAATGATCACAGGGCAAACTCGATAAACGATCCTCAGCGTGATTGTTTTTCTTCTGTTTTTCCTCTCTTCTTCCCTTGGCCTAGCCACACTCATCTAAGGCAGTTATATGTTGGAGTGGTAATCTTGCTATTCTAGCGTACTCCTCGCGAGACTCTCATTCTCATAGCTCAAGCAGGCGAAGTATGAAAGTCGCACGCTGGATCTCTTGTTCCTCCTCCGCAATGACCCCCTTCTGCTTATCATTGGGAATCTCTCCGTCCACCTGAGTGACATCGTGCTTGTCCATTGGTCTGCGCAGCGCCTTCTCGATGGCCTTACCCTGCGTCTCAAATACTTGCTCGAGACCAATTTTGTCAGGGTCACTAAGTACCTTGTACTCCATCTTGATATCGTCCGTGGGCTGAAGCTGGGCCTTCTTTCTGAGACGCTGGACACGGTTGATAATTTCTCGGGCAACACCCTCGTGAGCGAGGTCCATGTAAAGTTCAGCATCGAGGATGGTGAGCACGTCGTTGTCCGAGTTGGGTTCCAAATTCTTGGAAGCCTCGTCCTCCCTCAACCCGCGCCTGACAACAAGGTCACCCTCCTCCAACCTGATACCATCCACCAGTATCTCCTTTCGCTCCGAGTACTCCTTGACGGCATCGCTGCTGAGCGTCGGAAGTGCCTTCTTCACACGCGCCATGTCTTTCTTCAGCTTCTTGCCCAAAACCGGCCAATCCGCAGTCACGCTGTATTGAACGTTGTAATTGGCCTCGTCAGATGACAGAACCAGATCCCTGACGTTCATTTCTTCCCTTATGTAAGACGAGAGAGATTCCAGGTCCTTGAGGTATTGCGGGTCGCGGTGAATGACCACAAGTGTCTTCAGGGGTGTCTTAAGGCCGATTGCCCGTCTCTCACGAGAAACACGAACAAGGTCAATGACCCTCTGCATTCTGCCGACTCTACGCTCCACCTCCTCGTCGTAAAGCTCTTGTCGTACGTCAGGGAAGCGCAAGAAGTGAATGCTGCGTGCGTCCTCAGCCTCAGCCTCCTTCGGAATGAACGGCCTCAACTTCTGGTAGATGGTGTCGGTAATGAAAGGGGTGAAAGGAGCCAGGCCACGACACAACGTGAAGAGAACTTCGAACAACGTGTGGAGCGCATGCTTGGTGTCCTCGACGCCGTTTTCGCCCTTGAGACGTCGTCTGTTGAGCTTAATATACCAATTCGTAGTGTTCTCTATGAGACCGAGGAGACGCGGGACAACAGTGTACAAACGATAGGCTAGATGGAAATTGACTAGTCAGCGAGATCTCTTTACTTTCCTGCGGAGCTGCATATCACTTACCCTTCATCTCGTCGTTGACGAACTGAAGCAGACTCTGGCAACTGGCCAGGATCCACCTGTCCATAACGTTGTCGTTCTTCGCTTGGGTCTCGGGACTCCAGACGTAGTCGACGCCCTCAACCTTCTTGAGCAGCGACACTTGTCCGTCGAAGAATTTATAGCTATTCCATAGGGGCAACAGAACCTTTTGGACAACTTCCTTCACGCCAGACTCCTTGAAACGCAGGGGCTCGGCACGGACAACGGGTGAATTGATGAGGTAAAGACGGAGGGCGTCAGAACCGTACTTGTCCATGACCAAGTCTGGCGCCGGGTAATTCTTGAGACGTTTTGACATCTTCTTGCCATCCTCGGCCAGGACAATGCCGTTAACGACACAGTTCTGGAAAGGAATCTTTCCAAAGAGATGAGTGCCGAGTACAAGAAGCGTGTAGAACCAGCCTCTGGTCTGGTCAAGGCCTTCGGCGATGAAGTCTCCGGGAAAGGAAGCGTTGAACTTGTCGACGTTCTCGAAGGGGTAGTGTTGGCTGGCGTAAGGCATGCTCCCAGACTCGAACCAACAATCAAAAACTTCTTCGACACGCTTCAATTGACCCTTGCCCATTTTACTCGGGATGGTGATGTGGTCGATGTTATCACGGTGGAGGTCAGAGAGGTCTCCCTCATATCCACTGAGCTCCTTTAACTCTTGCACGCTGCCAACACAGATCCGCTCCTCCATATCGTCGCTCACCCACAACGGGATGGGAGTACCCCAGTAGCGGTTTCTTGAGACGTTCCAGTCACGGGCGTTTTCAATCCAGCTGGCGAAGCGGCGCTCCTTGACGAAAGAGGGCACCCAGTGCGATCCCTTGATGTTTTCGAGCATCTGTGGGATAATCTCGGGGATGCGAACGAACCAGGAAGGCACTGCTCGGTAGATGAGAGGAGTATCGGACCGATAGCACATGGGGTACGAGTGCTTGAGTGATGAGTCAACGACGACTCTACCAGTGCCCTTCAGGTACTTGATGATATACTTGTCGGCCTCCTTCACGTGCATTCCGGTGAAGTCGGTGATCTTCGGTCCAAAGTGGCCCTTATCATCAATAGGGTCCGGAGGCGGCCTATTTTCGGTGATGATACCGGCCTCGAGGGCAACATTGTAATCATCCTCGCCGAAAGCGGGGGCTTGATGAACGATACCGGTACCGCTGTCATCGGTAACATAGACAGCGTTCAATACTCTGAACGCGACATCCTTGTACTCTTCGTAGAAGTAGTTGAACGGGGGGTCATATTGCCAGCCCAGCATGTCCTTGCCCTTCATCTTTTCAAGAACCTTGTACTTGGCCTTTTTGGGGTCCTTGTAGAGAGTGGTCAAGAGCTTCTCGAGAATGATGTACTTCTTGCCAGACTTCTCATCGTGAATCTTGACGTAATCGAATTCGGGATGAGCGGCGAGGCCGAGGTGAGACGGCAACGTCCAAGGAGTGGTCGTCCACGCAAGGAGATGAGTCTCCGGGTCATCGCGAAGTGGGAATGAGATGACTATGGCAGGATCGGTGACATCCTGGTAGTTTTGATTGGCCTCAAAGTTGCTAAGAGCCGTAGTCAAGGCGGTAGAGTAGGGCATGACACGATGACCCTGATAGACGGCGCCCTTGTCGAAGAGCTGCTTGAAAACCCACCATTCAGACTCCATGAAGGTTGGATCCATGGTCTTGTAGTCGTTGTCGAAATCGATCCAGCGGCCGAGCCTCTCGATGGTATGACGCCACTCTTCACTGTATCGCATGACAATAGATCTGCATTCCTCGTTGTAGTTCTTCAAGCCCAGCTTCATGACGGCAGCCTTGCCGGAGATGCCCAGCTTCTTGTCGATTTCGTGCTCGATGGGCAGGCCATGGGTGTCCCAGCCGAAACGTCTCTCGACGTGGAAACCCTTCATGGACCAGTATCTAGGGATGATGTCTTTGATGGTCGAGGCCAGCAGATGACCGTAGTGAGGAAGGCCAGTGGCGAAGGGTGGGCCATCATAGAAGGTGTAGAGGGGCTTGCCTTGGGTCAATTCGAGCTATGTTGAGTATTGATTCGTTAGCTTTATACCAGAACCTTTACGGCGCAAAGAAGACGATGAGTTGAAGACATAGACAAAATGTGGAGGGTGTGACAGTCGTACCTGGCGCTCAAAGGCCTTGATCTCGCGCCATCTCTTGATGATCTCTACCTCCTCCTTGGGAAAGTCGATAGACATTCTGGCGAACTCGGGTAGAGATGGTGTCGTCGCGACGGAGGCGCAGACGGCGGAGTCGGAGCGTGGACAGGCAAAATATTTACACGCCGAAGGCGGGGGAAGGTTCGTTCCCTGTCTGGTTGTTGGTGTTTCGAGCCTCGAAGGTACACCGACCCGACTTCTGAAGGACTGCAGTCTCGAGTCGAACAATGGCGGAGGCTTGAGAAAATCTTCGGGTGAGTCAAGACCAAAGGAGAGGCGAGTTGAGCCTTTGGTGTGTGACAGGTCTTTAGAGGGTCGTCTTCGAAAGGAAGGTGAGTAAGTGGGGTATTTTTTTTCCAATTGACTAGGTAGGTATCTAAAGCGGTTCCAACGCGGGGCACCCAGGCCCCTCCTGTCCTCAGAGTCCTGGTGAGGGGTCTTACCTAAGCCTGAGCCGCCCGGGCTAAAGACCCACTATTAGCTCCTTCCCACTAATAAGCCCATAATAGTAAGGGACGAAGGTATAAAAACACTACTAACATAATAGGGGCTTAGCCCTAGAGTAGAACTTAGAAGAATTAAGTATCTTTTATATAACTTAATAATAATACCTAGAGGTAGATATATTAAAATTAATACTTATTAATTTTAATCCCCTCTCTCCTATATAAAAATAATTCACTTATGTAACTCCTCTTTTTAAAGCTTTAGAGGATATATTATATATATTATAACATATTCGACTTTAGAAAATCTAATAAAGTAAGAGCTAATAAATCTATAAGAATTCTTAACTTAAAAATACTTAACATAACTTAAGAAAAATAAGATATAAGTAATATTTTCAAATACTTAATAGAAGCTAAAGAGTAACTATAGTTATTTATATTAATAAGCTAATATAACTAGAGTAATTTATTAAATAAACTTATAATATAGCTCTATGTATAATATTAAGATCTAATATATTATAAGTAGTAAGCTTTATTCTAAGAATTAATAAGCTAAAGAAAAGAATAATTCTTAGAGGCTCAAAAGAAAATAAATAGATATAGCTATAGAGATTAATCTTCTAAGAAGCCCTATTTAAATAATAGATCTATATTTATAAATAGTTATTTAGAAATAGAGTTATAAGAGTATGGCTATAGGCCTAAACCAGGAAAGGCTAGAATGCTAAAACGTAGGTATCTATTATTATATTAAACTATTGCTTAACCTTCTAAGTCTGTAGCTTATAGAGTTTTCTCCAAAGTGTATTTATCCGCCTCTAACTTGCTAAAGTTTTACTAATAGTATAGCTTTATATCCTATACCTGCTATTATTCCTTATAATTACCCCCCCTTCTAAAGCCTTAGTCCCTAAGGCGTACTAGTATGGTAATATAGCTCTATATTACTAACTATAGGGTAATAGTTTAGCGCCTTTATTATATTATTTACTACTACTCTTTTGTAAAGGTATCGAGGGGCTAAGAGCCACGGTTAGGTCAAACTAATAATAGAAGCACCTAAAAGGTAGGACTAGTATTATTATACTACTTTTGCTTGCTTCTTCTAAGATCCTTTATTTCTAGCTTTTAGTAAGTATTTACTAAGTCTTTGCTATAAGGGTTCTATACCCTAGACCTATAAGCCTCTCTATCCTTTTAGCTTATATTAGCTAAGGTATCTCTAGCTTCTCTAGTCTAAGTATCTAGTCCCTTATAATTATCCCCCTTTTAATTATAATAATCCTTATTATAAGATTAGGTATTATAGGTTAGCCCTCTATTATTATCCTTCTTAGCTATCTAGGGTAGATCCTAGTCCTTTACTTATTACTACTATTATCTAGTATAGTAACTATCTACTATATATTTACTAAAAGATAGTAAAGCCCTTAGAGTTATAAATATAGTAGCTAAGCTTATAGTCCTATTCCTTATAATTCCTCTCCTTTTAGGCCTTTTTATACTCTCTATCTAGGCTATTCTAAAGGGATCCTATTATTTCCTTTTAAAAGAGTATAATTATCCTTATAATAACTTTATTTTTATTCTCCTACTATTTACCCTTTATCTAGCGAGTACTTTCTTATATTATACCCTTATAATAACTTCGTTTTTTATCCTATTATCCCCCTTCTAAATAGGTATTCTATAAGGCTATTAAATAGGTTAAATAGTAACTACTATTACTAATTTATTATATCTACCTCCTAATAAGTAGTACTTATTATAATAAATAATTATTATTCTCTACTATCTAAAGTTATATCTATTTTTATAATAGTTTAGCGAGGTCTCTTTAGCTATTTATAAAATAATAGCTTTTTCCCGCCCTAGGGTTAGTTCTTTTCCCTCCTTATTATACTATATTATTTAATAACTACTTTTATATTATCTAAGCCCTTTATTAAGCCTTTATAGACCCTTCTTAGGATCCTTCCTATCATTTAATACTTCCTTAACTATTATAAGTATTAAGA
>JAOQIF010000911.1:0-34723 GCA_026260285.1 Colletotrichum sansevieriae | reverse complement strand
TAGCTAGTACTAAAGTCTTTTAGAGATATCTAAGTATTCCTTAGCTTCTATAACTTTTATTATAAGTTTATTATAAGATATTCCTATATTATAGCCCCTATAAATAGCGCGCTCAAGGGAAACTAGAATAGTATAAAGTTAGGAGCCTTCGCCTAGATAGGGGAGATATAGACTATATTTGAGATACTTTGGAGAGCATCGGCTAAAGCCCTAATACTAAGATACTATAACCTAGTATTAGAAACTAGGGTTAAGACTAATATATCTACTTAAGTAGCATCTAGTATGCTCTTATAGAAGCATAGTATAATCTAGTACCTAGTAGCCTTCTAGTTAAAGAAACTCTTAGATATAGAGAGGTGCTAGGCTATAGGGTAATAGGAACTCCTTACTATTATAGAAAGTTTAGATTACTAGGCGTAGTACCTATAAGGACTCCCTAAGAAATTTATAATACTTATAAACTATATAGCGCTAAAAGGAGTGCTTGCTACGCCTGCGCGGGATATTTATAGAAGACTTGCGCAATAGGTTTACTACCTATTAGCATTTGACTTTGAAATCTAGCATAAATTAGGGGTTATTAATCTAGTAGATAGACTATTGCAATACCCTAACTATATACTAGAAGATGCTAAGGTGGATAATATACTTCCTACCCTTAGAAAAAAACTTAAGCTTATTAGCTAGCTTTTAGTAATAGATCGCTAGCATATTACTAAGCTTAAAGGAACTATAGCTATTATAAGAACTTATATCTAAGCTATCTAGCGAAGTATATAAGAACCTTACTAGAGGGCTAGCTCTAAGGTTAAGGGATCCTCACCCTCAAGTTAGCACTACCTTATAATAAGTACTAAGAAGCTACTATATATAAGTATGCATATTAGTGCTATCACCTATATAAAAGCATACGCAGGTGCCACGCTAACTACTCCACGAGAGAATAGCAACAAGCTAGAGGACTTAGGGGGAGCTGGGGTTACTATACTAGAATAGTATATCCCACGTGCTATAATAAGGGAGCTTATTTAGGATAAAATAGCTTATATACTATAACTAGGCGTAGATCTCAAATAGATAGTTAGAGGACTATAGGCTAAAGACTACTTCTATAGAGGTATTTGTTACGACCCGTAAACAAGGATAACAGCTGAACGACCCACTCGGGCGTCGGGCAGCTAGGATAAGATATTTATACCACGGAATCACGGGAATAGCAGGGACTTACTCGGAACGGAAGAACTATAATATAAGTTATATAATAATAAGATAAGGAAACGATTAGTAGAGTATAGGAAGAAACGCTTAGT
Source organism: Colletotrichum sansevieriae (assembly GCA_026260285.1). Classification (NCBI taxonomy): domain Eukaryota; kingdom Fungi; phylum Ascomycota; class Sordariomycetes; order Glomerellales; family Glomerellaceae; genus Colletotrichum; species Colletotrichum sansevieriae. The sequence goes on along the minus strand of JAOQIF010000911.1, from coordinate 33,410 downwards.
AATTAGTTAGTTTTACTAACTAATCGTGATTACCTCATATACCTAGATAATCACCTGGGAGTAGATAAAGATACTATTTAGAACTTATATATAGTATAACCCTAAGCCTAGCTTATAGTTAGATTTCTATAGCTCTTTAGCAATTAACTTAGTATTTATCCTCAGGATACTCTCAGCTTACTTTCACTACGAATTACTTATTAAGTCTAAGACTAATTACCTTAGCCTCTAAAGACCTAATCTATTATAGCCTACGACCTATAATTCAGACCATAACCCTAGTATATTATTACTACGTATTAATCCCTAGCTTCTATTAGTAGACCCTACTATTAGATAGCTAACTATAATACTTTGATTGCTCCTATTTAGTAAGTTAACTCTTAATACCTACTAATAGTAAGAGATAATATATCTTCTCGCGTTTCAGCTAAGTCTCCTACCCCTAGATCCTTATCTTCCTCGCGCAACTAGCCTCAGAATCTTGCGCAGGAACTCGCTAATATCGAAGATTACGATATACTAGACCTCAAGTATAACTCCGATGGAGAAGGTTCCTTTACTAAAGAAGGATATAAGAAGCTCCGATATATTATCTAGAAATAAGAGGCTAAGTCTAAGGAAATATAGACTTTCGTTAATAAAAGCAAATAAGCTATAAATAGCCTAAACGAATAACTCTAGAACGCTAGATAAGCTTATAAGAAACTTGAGAAAGATATTAGAGGAGACGCTAACCTCAAGAAAATTCAGGAACTTCAGGGAGAACTTAATACCCTTCGATCTGCTGCTAATATTATCTCGACTCCTATAGGCGGACGATAGAAACTCAAGCTTAGTACCCCAATTACCTATAATAGCACCCCTAGATAACTTAAGTTATTCCTAATCTAAGTTAAGAACTATTAGAACTTCTACTATAGCGACTTTACTAACTAGACCGAGAAAGTAGTCTACGTAGCTACCTACCTCTGCGGACGAGCCCTCAAATAGTTCGAACCTATCTAGGAAGAATTCCTTAAATGCGAAACCTTAGACGAATGCTCTACTAAAACCTGCGATATCTATAGCAGCTTCTAAGGATTTAAAGGAGCTCTATGCTCTCTCTTCTAGGACCCCGACGAGAAATAATAAACTGAACGTAAGTTAGTATAACTTAGGCAAACTAAGTCGACTAAGGAATATGCTGCTATATTTAGATAACTTAGTATCTAACTTAACCTTACTAAAGAAACTAAGATCTTTATATTCTACTAAGGACTTAAGGATGAAGTTAAGGATGAAATTATTAAGATCGACCGCCCCGAGGACTTCTTATAGTACGCCGATCTTGCTATTAAAATCAATAATTAACTATTCGAACGACATAAGGAAAAAGGAGATAAATAACAAGGACCTAACTCGGGACGAAAGTATTAATAACAACCCCAATATAAGTTCAATAACTAGCGAAATAACAACAGACCCCGCAATAATTATAGTAATACCCGCTAAAGTACCGCCTATGGATAACATAGCGGACCTATAGATCTTAGCATAATAACTAAGCCCAACGATAAGAAACCCTGGAACCCTAAGTACTATAACTACAACAAACAAGGTCATATCTTCAGAGATTGTAAGCAGCCTAAGAAGCTTCCCTAGAAGCCTGTAGCAGAACGACCTCGATAAGTCAACACAATCTCGAAAGCCCCCTATATATTATTATTATGGACCGGATGCTATAATAATAACTGCCGGATTTATCTCGAAGATAAGGAAATATCAGGACACTATCCAAAGGATAGCAACTCCGGACGGTCCGGGTATGATATAACCGCCCCGGATACCCGTCCTAGAACCCTAGTAATAATACACACTAGTAATAGCAAGATTATAAGAAAACCTAGAGAGCAGCTTAACGAAATGCTATAGATCTAACAGCTTGATCCCGTTAGTATACCCTCTACTATATATAACTAGGAACTAGAAAATAATAATAACCGAAAACTCGCACGCCTCTAGTTAGCCGAACTCGCATATTTAGAAAGAATCTAAGACAAACTATATAACCCTATATAGGAATAATAACTCAGAGCTATACTTATATATATAGAATAACGAAAATATATATATAGAAACCCCGCTCAGATCGAATAAATTAACTAAGAAATAGAAGAATAAGTCCAAGAAGAATCAGATAAAGAACTAGAATACTAATATAACCCTCTAATAGAATAATAACTCCTTAGTATAACTAGCAACTAGACTTTCAGAGAAGGCGAAAGTTCACCCTATAACTCGGACGAACCTCGTAATACTACTCGATAATATGCTTATATAGAGATCGCCTATAGGTTTACCCCTAGTATAGATAACTCTAGCTCTAAAGAGGAACCTGACGACTAGAAAGATAAGACTTAGCAACTCCTAAAGTACTAGAAAGTAGATATACTTCAAGATAAGCAATAATAGTACTTCTATAGCACCTTAGCAACCTAGCGGGATCGGGACTATACCCCTTAGCTATATATAGAAGACCACCCTGCGCTAAGAGATAGCTACCGACTTTATCGAACCCTCTTCTAGCCTTAATGCTTTTATAATAAGTATAAGGAATATATAGGAGAAAAGCATGATTACTAATTCTACCCCAGAAGATATAATAACGAACCTATCTATAAGATCTACTTAACTGCTATTATGATTAGATAGACTATAGTATTATTTAAAGATAATGTTATAATCTTCAGACCTAGCCCGCAGTTCCCTATAAGATACTAATATAATAACGAAATAAAGTAGGATAAATACTAGTAAGACGAGTACTAAGTATATTACTAAGAAAAGGCACGCGCCTAGAGAATTGCAAAAAAACAGACCTAGACCTCTATAGGTTAGAATCTATAAAAACAGCCTTACTAAGGTAGTTAGAGAAGGAAAACGAATTACCTACCCCGGATAACTAGAATACTTAAAAAACTAGACTTACTTACTAAAGAAGGATTATAATAGGCAACTAGCAAAAGATCTATCTACTAGTTATTATAAGGATATAAGGGTAATATTAAACTCGAAGTTACTATCAATCGACAAACTATACTCGCGCTAATCGATAGCAGAGCTAAAGCTATTTATATTACCCCCCGAGCTATTAATAAGCTAGAAGTATAATAGGGAGGAAAAGAACGACTATACTAATTATATATAGCAGAAGGAGAAGAATTTAAGTACGAAGGAGGTACTATCTATAACAAGACTACGCCCCTCGAGATAAGCTACCTATATCAGAAAGAAAGAATCTAATTCGATATTACTAATATAGGAATATATAATATAGTGCTAGGACTACCCTAGCTATAAACGAGCAACCCATAGATAGAATAGAGCAAGGGCTAACTCTATTAGAACTATAACGGTTTAGTCCCTAAGTAGCCCTATTAAATCCAGGCTTTAAACGAACTAATGCAATAAGGAGCAGCAAAACGATACCTCTGCTACCTCAAGGCAAAAGAAGCTATATTATAACTACTAATAATAATAGATCTCGAATAGAAGAATAATCTACTTCTATCTATCCTAGAAGAATATAGAATTTATAAGAAACTCTTTATAGCTAAACTAGAGACCGGACTGCCTAAATATACTAGTTTTAACTATGAAATCCCCCTTAAAGAAGGAAAAGAACCACGATTTAATAAAATCTACGGACTTAACCTAATAGAGATAGAAGCCCTGGATAAGTACTTCGAAGAAAACCTCAGAAAAGGTTATATTAGACCTTCGATATCCCTAGCAGGAAGCCTAATCCTATTTATACCAAAAAAGAATAGAAAGCTATAACTATGCATTAACTACCGCATACTTAACGAAATAATAATCAAGAATCGCTACCTACTACCGTTTATCGATAAAATGAGACGACTCCTATATAGAGCTAACTAGTTTATAGCCCTTAACCTCAAAGGAGCTTATAACCTAATTAGAATAAAGCAAGGCGAGGAATAGAAGACCGCCTTTAGAACGTAGAAAGGATATTTCAAGTACCTCGTTATACCTTTTGGTCTTACTAACGCACCCGCAATATTCCAGAATATAATCAACACCATACTGCGATAATACGTCGATATCTATATAGTCATCTACCTAGATAATATCCTCATTTTCTCCCCTACGCTTAAATAACATAAGAAGGATATATATAACGTCTTACGAACGCTCTAGGAAGCTAAGCTCTTAGTTAAACCCGAGAAAAGTGAATTCTATATATAGTGAGTAGAATACCTTAGATTTACTATCGCCCTAGGAGAAGTAAGCATATTAAAGAATAAGGTTAAAGCCGTTCAAGAATAGCCGATGCTTACGAACCTCAAGGAAGTCTAAGGATTCCTAGGATTCGTTAACTTCTACTAAAAATTTATTAAAAACTATAGAAAGATTAATATAGCTCTTATAGACCTCAGCTATAAGAACGAACTATTTCGCTAGGAAGAACTACAATAGATAGCCTTTCAGAAGGTTAAAGACCTTATTACTAGCGAACCCATCCTTATTATTCCGGACCCTATGAAATAGTTCGAAGTAGAACCTAACGCATCTAATTACGCGATCGGAGCATAGCTATCATAAAGAGACTCAGAAGGACACCTATACCCCTACGCCTTCTTTTCCAAGAGACTTAAAGGACTAGAACTCAATTATAAGATCTATAATAAGGAACTTATAGTAATTATTAAAGCCTTTAAAGAATAGAGACCCGAACTCTCAGGAACTATCCACGAAGTGCTCGTATACTTAGACTATAAGAACCTTATATACTTCACGACCTCGAAAGTATTAGAGAAATAATAAATATAATAGTTAGAATTCCTATTAGGATTTAACTTCCTGATTATCTATTGAAAAGGATTAGATAATAATAGGGCTAATACCCTTAGCCGAAGACTAGACTATAATATCCTACTACCCGAGGAAACCTAGGTAATTCTTAAGGAAGATAATAACGGAGACCTAGTACTAGCAACTAAGCTCTTAATAATAGCTAGACGATCTAGTACTAGCCCGCCTAATAAACTGGATAACAAGGCTATTATAGAGTTTTATACTCGCCCTATATATAGTTACTAAGGAATCACGAAAACCTAGAAAAGATTATAATAATAATATAGAGAAAAGGTTACTAGAGAACGTATAGCAAAAGTAATAAAGGACTATAAGGTCTGCCTCAAAAGCAAACCCGCTCGATATTAGCTATATAGCATGCTATAACCTTTGCTTATGCTATAAACCGCCTAGCAATCCATATCCCTCGACTTTATTATTAAACTACTGAAGTCTCGAGAACCCCTTATAGGAGTATACTTTAATAGCGTTCTCGTTATTATAGACCGACTCACGAAGTACGCCTACTTCATCCCGTACAAGGAAGCAAGTAACGCCGAAGAGTGTGCATATACCTTCATTAAGTATATTATTGCTAACTATAGCATACCTAAGGAAATCGTATTAGATAGAGATAAGATATTTACTTCTAAATTCTAGAAGTTAATTATATTATAACTTAGTATTAAATAATTAATATCTACTACCTTTTATCTATAAACCGATGGATAGATAGAACGAATCAACCAAATCCTCGAAACCTACCTCTGCGCTTATATTAACTATAATTAAGATAACTAGGTCGTACTACTACTAATCGCCAATTCGCTTATAATAGCGTAATTAGAGAAAGTACTAAGGAATCCCCCTTCTACCTTAACTACGGATTTGAACTAACTACATATAGAGAACCACGAGCAGGACTAGCTATAGTAAAAGCTACTACCTTAGTATAATAAATCAAAGATATCTAAGATATTATAAGAAAGGAACTCGAATTCGTGCGATAATAAATAATAAAGTTTGCTAATAAACAAAGATTGAGGGACTAACCTTAAAAGAGGGAGATAGCGCCTACCTTATATAGCGAAATATCAAAACTAAATAACTATGCGATAAACTAGACTATAAAAAACTTAGACCCTTCAAAATTCTCAAAAAGATCTCACCTATTAACTACGAACTCGACCTACTAGGAATAATAGGATATTATATAACCTTTTACGTCTCACTCCTTGAACTAGCACCTAAGGGATTACGAATAAACGATATTATTATTATAGAAGATAAAGAATTAGAGTTCGAAGTCGAACGAATCTTAGATTATATCTAGGAATCCGATACCTACTAATACCTCGTTAAGTAGAAAGGATATAGATACGAAGAAGATATATAGGAACTAGCGAAGAATGTCTTAGGAGCTACCGAAGTAGTTAAAGAATACTAGCAATAAAATTAGAAAAGAGAATAGGATAACTACGCCTAGGGACTAGCCCCTAGAACTATGATAATATACTTACGAATTAGACCACCGCACCGTTATACCAAGCCTATAATAGAAGTAGATCGACCTCGATAAGGAAAACTATTTATTCGATTAGGAATACTAGAATATAATTAAGACTCCCCTAATAAGAAATTCGTAGTGCTAGGATTCTAATCTAGGATCGAATCTAAGTCTAGCACCCTAAAACCGCCTATAGACTAAACCTCTAATATAAGAGAGACCGCTAGCTCCTCCTCTATAACCTCCTAACCTTTCTGAAATACTATTCTCTTCTGCTTATATAAATAATCTAACTATGCTATAGACTCGTCTAACTCAGCCTGCATAACACGTAAAGCAGTAGCCTTCTTCTTTAAAACCTCCTCTTTAGCTACCTTAGTATCCTCTAAACGAGTAGCCTTATCTAATAAACGATTAACTACTATAGGGTTAGTAACGAAGATAACTAGAGGATACTAGGGAACCTATAAGCATAAATAGCATCTACTGCTATATCATACGACTGCCCCAAACGAGTATACTCGCTATAAACCTTACTACCGGGGAGAAGCTTATAACGCTTCCCCGATAAATGATAATAAGAATAAGGCATATCCACGATAACACTAAATTCGGTAATATATAGTGCACGATTATAATAACGAAGAGTAGAGGCAGCACTCAACTTCGACTTCTAAACGCAACCTAATATAGTATTAGTATTATGAATAAATCAGGAAGCATAATTAACGGATCCCTAACCTAGGACTAACGACCTACTTATATTAGGTCTTGAGGACAAGACCTTTGGAGTGGGGACCTGATATTATAACCCGTAAATAAGGATAATAGCTGAACGACCTACTCGGGCGTCGGGCGGCTAGGATAAGATATTTATACTACGGAATCATAGGAATAGCAGGGACTTACTCAGAACGGAAGAACTATAGTATAAGTTATATAATAATAAGATAAGGAAACGATTAGTAGAGTATAGGAAGAAACGCTTAGTAATTAGTTAGTTTTACTAACTAATTATAATTACCTCATATACCTAGATAATCACCTAGGAGTAGATAAAGATACTATTTAGAACTTATATATAGTATAACCCTAAGCCTAGCTTATAGTTAGATTTCTATAGCTCTTTAGCAATTAACTTAGTATTTATCCTTAGGATACTCTCAGCTTACCTTTACTACGAATTACTTATTGAGTCTAAGACTAATCACCTTAGCCTCTAAAGACCCGATCTACTATAGCCTACGACCTACGATTCAGACCACGACCCCAGTGTACTATTACTACGTGTTAATCCCCAGCTTCTGTTAGCAGACCCTACTGTCGGATAGCTAACCGTAACAATATTATAGCTAAGGTTCGCTAGGATACTAGGGAATACTAAGGATACTAAGTTAATAAGAATAATATCCTTTAGTTTAGAAGAAGACTTATTATCCTAGAAGAGGGATCCCTCTACTATAAAATCCTAAAGAACTACTATAATATGCCTAGATTAGGGTATATAGGAGTAAATAAGATAGCTAAGCTAATCTTGCGAAAGTTTTATTAGCTATATTTAATAGAGGATATATAGCGATATATCGCTAAGTGCCCGCGCTACTAAGGGGCACGTATACTATAGCATAAGCTATACAGGCTACTATAAATACTAGAACTATTAGCACACCTATTCTAATAGATTTCTTTAGACTTCTTAACTAGCTTACTAGAAAGTTGCTAAGATAATAGAGTTACTAATAATATAATTCTAGTAGTTATATGCTAGATAACTAAAGTAGTATAGTTCTTAGTAATACCTAAGTAACTAGATGCTGCAGGTTTAGCGAGGATCCTATATTAAGAGATCGAGTGCTAATATAGCACGCCTAAGGCTATTATTAGTAATTAAGATAAACTAATTACTAGTTAGTTCTAGCGAGACTAGACTAAGGCCTGAGATATAGAAGGGCATATCTCTACTATATAATATCTATAGATAGATAGTTAGACTAAAAGCATATACTAAACCTTAACTATATATCTTATAAAGCTTAGCAAAAGCTCGTATAACTAATAGGCAATATAATTAGTTAAAGCCGAATTTTCATATAATAATAGTAAATATACTACTATTAGTATATCCCTATTTAAAGCCCTTATAGGATATTACCCTCAAATAGTTAACTACTACTTGCTAAATATTAAGATCAGGACCTAAGGGGTTAATAAAAGGCTTAAGAAGCTAGTAGAGGTTTGCTAAAGAATAGCTAAGAATTAGTAATATATAATAGAGATATAAGCTAAGAATGCAAATACTAGAAGAAAAGTATAATTATATAATATTAGAGATATTATAGGACTCTTAATAAAGAACTTCTATTTTATAAAGGGTTAGCAAAAGCTCGCCCTAAGATTTATTCCTATGCTAGTTATAGAAGTTATAAGCCCTAATACCTATAGAGTATAACTTCTAGGGAAGTATAGTAGAGCGTATAATATCTTCTCTATTGCTCTATTTAAGCTATAGTATAGCTAAAAGCTTACTAAGGGGTAGCTCCTAGACCTTAAAGAAGACCCTGAAGAATAGGAAGTTAAGGATATTATATTATAGAGGGAAGCGCTAATAGGCCCCCTATATTTAGTTAAGTAGACGGGCTAGCTAGTAGAGTATAATACCTAAGAGCCTAAAGAATACTTAGTAAACGCTTTGCAAATCCTCGCCAGATTTAAGAAATAGTAGTATAAGTTATATTATAAGTAGGATAATAAGTAGTATAGAGTAATAAGAAAAGTCAATTAACTATAAGATAGCTAAAACGCTAAGAGAAGCCCCCCCCCCTCCCCCCCATAAAGGCAATATAAACCCTATAGGTATCTAACCTTATACTAGTATAGAATTCCACCATATATTCGCTAAAGTTCTACTAGCACTACTACTTATTATTATTACTACTACCCTCTTTATTATTATTATCCTCATTGCTATTATTACTATCCTCGCTCTCTTCCTCTAAGCTATTATTAGTAGTACTACTATTACTACCCTAACTATTGATCTCTATAATATTATTAGAGTTACTATCCTCTATACCTAAAGACCTATCCTCTTTGCTATTCTAAACCTAGTATTACTAAGCTATTGCTAAGTTATTGCTAATCTTCTTATAAGAATTAGGTTAAGGCGTAGGGCTATTACTAATAACCTTAAAGATAGCAATAAGAGCTTAGTAATAAGCATTATAAAGCATATAGGAACCTTAAATCTTCAAAAGCTCCTATAAAGGAAGCATAGATATATAGGTATTGCTCTTTAAAAGCTATATCATTAGGATATTAGCAAGCTTATTAAGAAAGGTAGCCTACTTAAAGATATAAGTCTTATTATATAAGTGAGTAGAGAGAGCATTATTAACCTATATTATAATCTCCTTAACTAAAACCTTATCCTTAGCTTAGCAAGCCGCTTATAAATATATATTAGAATAATAAACGGGTAAGACTAACTATAAGGTGAAACCTACCTTAAGCAAAACCTATAGATATGCCTAGGTATGCGAAGCTATGCTCTCCTCTATACCTATAATAAGCAGTTAGTTCTTATAGTTCTTAGTACTAGGCTTAAGACTAGTAAGGTTTACTAACTAGTTATAGAGGTATTAGAGAAGCTCTTACCCCTGCTCTATAGCTATAAAGTTATAGAAGATCTCGCGCTATTACTACTAACTAGTAGCAATTATATAGATATAATACTTAACCTAGTTCTAATAGAAATAAGTAGTACTAATAAGATAAGTAGGACTCTAGAGATAGGAAAAGTTAGCCTATACCTTCCCTAAACGATTGCTAAACTCACCCTATAGCACTTAATACTATAAACCTAGTATAACTTATATATATAATCACTATTATACTAATAAGTATAGACGACCTAGGCATTCTTAGGGAGCTATAGCGCGCAGCTAACGCAAGGTTCGCTACTACCCACCTAGTTATGCTAATAGTTACTACTACTAAGCTTAGACTTAATAGGGCTATACTTAGCGAGAAGTTAGCTAATAAGGCTCTTAGCGCTTATAATAATTAAGGAAGTATTAAAAGATAGGAAGAATCCTGCGAAGGGTCTATAAAGGCTTAATAAAGCTCTTAGATAATATAAAAGTAGTTATTAAATAATATAGTATAAAAAGGAGGGAAAAGAACTAACCCTAGGGCGGGAAAAGCTATTATTTTATAGATAGCTAAAGAGACCTTGCTAAACTATTATAAAAGTAGATATAACTTTGGATAGCAAAGAATAGTAATTATTTACTATAGCAGGTGCTACCTACTAGGAGGTAGATATAATAACTTAGTAATAGTAGTTGCTATCTAACCTACTTAATAGCCTTATGATATACCTATTTAGAAAGGGGATAATAGGATAAAAAACGAAGTTATTATAAGGGTATAGTATAAGAAAGTGCTCGCTAGATAAAGGGCGAATAGCAGGAGAATAAAAACGAAGTTACTATAAGGATAACTATTCTCTTTTAAAAGAAAATAATAGGATCCCTTTAGAATAGCCCTAGATAGAGGGTATAAAAAGGGGCTTAAAAGGAGAGGAACTATAAGGAATAGGACTATAAGCTTAGCTACTATATCTATAACTCTAAGGGCTCTACTATCTTTTAGCAAATATATAGCAAATAGTCACCGCGCTAGATAATAGTAACAATAAGTAAAAGACTAGGATCTACCCTAGATAGCTAAGAAGGATAATAATAGAGGGCTAACTTATAATACCTAACCTTATAGTGGGGACTACTATAATTAGAAGGGGGATAATTTTAAGGGACTAGATACCTGGGCTAGAGAAGCTAGAGATACCTCAGCTAGTATAAGCTAAAAGGATAGAGAGGCCTATAGGTCTAGGGTATAGAACCCTTATAGCAAAGACTTAGCAAATACTTACTAAAGGCTAGAAAAGAAGGATCTTAGAAAAAGCAAGCAAAAGTAGCATAATAATACTAGTCCTACCTTTTGGGTGCTTCTACTATTAGTTTGACCTAACCGTGGCTCTTAGCCCCTCGATACCTTTACAAAAGTCCTAGAAAGCCTTGTCTTTAATATGCTTTCTAGCTCGAACTAAAAGGGTTTAAGCTATAGCCTTAATATATAACTAAGCCTAAGTAGGCTAAATATATATATATATAATATTATATAAGCTATTACGTAAGTAATTACGTAATAGAAGCCTCTAGAAGGCTTAAGATAAGTATAAATAACCCTCCTTTCCTCCTAGCTAGCTAGTAACTAGTTAGTAAGCTGAATTAATACTTCTTTTAATACCCCTATTATTACCTAAGCTACCTAGGTAATTACGTTATATGATTACGTAACCTAAGATAAACTATTTATTAATTAAATAGAGCATAAAAATCAGGGAGAAATACATAGAAAGATAGTAAGGTAGATCGAAATCCTTATAGAATGAAATATTATCTATAATTATTAACTAAATACAACGAAGATTATTAAAGTTATAAATATACGTAGTAGGATCTACTTAAAAGTATAGGATATACTAAGAATAATTAAATAATAGATAAACTATGAAGCGATAATTAAGAATAAACTAATTATCATAAATAATACTAGGATATATATAAATATCTTATAGTCTAGGTTAGATTACTATAGCTAAAATAGGACTTAAAACGCTAGAGTAATAAATAGAAAGATAAAATAGGCTTTATGTTTATTATATAGGATATAAGAAAGCTCTACTAATAAACTTAGATAGATTAAAGCGATAGCTAAAAGAGGACTAGAGATAATAGATTTAACAAGCCCTTTACAAATAATAAGGCTTAGAAGAATAGTATAGGGATATTATTAAGTTTCTACTCTTAGGCCTTGAAGGTATATAATATCTAAAAAGAGATAAGTAAGAGTAGTAGTTATAAAAGCCTATAAGTACTAGATATAGAATTTTAAACTATTAAAATTAAAGCGAGATATAAGCTTAGTAACCTATATTAAATAAAATAAGGTTACTAAAGTATTATTTAAGGTGTATAATAGACAGGGATACTTCGGGCTTATTTTTATAGTATATAACCTATAGGGTTAGCTATACTAGCTAAAAAGAGTATAAGATCTAAAGATCTATATTATATTATGCGATATATATTAGACTAGTAGTCCGCGCCTATAGCTTATAACTCTTAAGAAAATAGTAATAATTATACCTTAGTAACTAGTCTTTATAGACTTTATAAGAGAAATCTACCCTAGAGGAGCTAATAGTAGTATATATATCCTATTGAATATAGATTATTTTACTAAGTTTTTAGTACTAACCCTTATAGCTTGGGCTATAGCTAAGTTAGTATACTAAGTATAGATATTATTTATCTCTAAAGTCTTTAGATAGCTAAACGCTATATATTATAATAACAATTTATACTTTAAGAATACCCTTTTCTAATTAGTTATAAGATTTTAAGGAGTTAAGCTAATCTATAGACTAACTTTATATCTATAGTTAACTAGATAAATAAAAAGAATAATAAGAGCAATTAAATTATAACTAATAAAATAAGTAAAGATAGTTCCCAAGGAAATAGGATATTCATAATATTTTGAAACCTTAGAAATCTTATAATAATTAAATTCGAGGTTTATATCTATAATTTCTACTATATTATTATAAGCTATACTAGGCTATAATACTCTTAGATAGGATATTAGTATTAAGGGATTAGATAACTTTAAAGATGTTACCAATAGCTATAAAAACCTATTTATTATTCTAATAGAAAATAAATTTAAGCTAAATATATAATACTTAAGCTAGGAAACCGCTTTATAACTAGATTAGCGCGAGGAGGTGAGAAACTAGATAATATAAGATATAGTATTAGTAATAGAAGTAATAAATAATACCCTAAATATAAAATAAGTCTTTAAACTAGGCGATCTAGTCTAGGAGAAGTCTCATAATAATAATAAGGATAAGTTAAAGTTCGAGCTATTATAGCTTAGGCTATATAAGGTTATTAAAGTAGCTTTAGAAGTTTTATACTAGCTACTAAACCCTAAAGATTATAATAGGATAAGCCAAAGGAAAGTCTATATATTAGACTTAAAAAAGTACTAGGTTAGGCTTAAAAGGTTAAAGATTATAAGCTTATAATATATAATATCCTTAATAAATATATAATAAAGCTTAATATAGAAATAAACCTAATAGCCTTAGATAAAGAGTAAGATAAAATAATATAGAGAGAGGAGCACGCTATAATAATAAGAAGGGTATATAATATATATACGAAGTCTATATAGGAAAGGAATAGAAACCCTAAGATAGTAATAAGAATCTAAGAGTAGCTAGAGAATAAGAGAGGTATAGAAAAGTAAAAAGAAGTAATAGAGAAAGTATATTATATAGTATAAAGGTTTAGTAGTTTATTCTAACCTAGGTTAGGTTATTTTCTTCTTATACCTAGCCTAAAGACCCACTATTAGTACCTTCTCCTAATAGACTAATAATATTAGAGCGGAAGGAGCGAAAATACTACTAATATAATAGGGGCTTAGCCCCACATCAGAACTTAGAGGAATCAAGCATCTTTTACCACAACTTAACAGGGGCTGCATGGACTGGCTATGACATGAGAGCGCTGACACGGATTAATTAGTACGTGTGAAGCAGTTAATTTTCTACCTATAGGTGCATGGAGTACTACTAACGTAAACCAAGTCCGTTTCTCTGTCGCTTGCATATATTAACGCCCATCCTGAAGCTCGTTCCTAACCTTCTCCCTTCCGCCTTAGTATAGCCCTTAACTTCTCTACCGTCTTCCTCAATCAGGACTTCGCTTGAAAACTTAACTACCTTCTTGCTTTTTATCAAACGCTTCGAATTCGCGGGAAGCGTCTTCCGTCGAACTGGTAGCTGAGATGCCTTAGTTGCCGCTGCTTTCTGCGCGCAGGGCGTCGCTATTCCAACCGACCAACCCTTGCCAGCCACCATTGCCGCAACCGATCTCCTTCCGGCTCTCGACGCCGTCCCTGCTTTTGGCTGCCGCCTTTCCTGCCTCGTTCTCGTTATCAATCGCCTGCTGGCGCTGCGACTTCCTCGCTATATGCTCGGTGTACCTGGCCTGATACCATCGTGCCACCTGCTTGGAGCCGGAGTCTTCGTCGTCTTCAACTTGAGGTTGCTCTACGTGTGTCTTGTTGGCTTCATGCGGTTGGGACGGGACCAGAGATGGCCCATCGCTTGCGTTGCTGTTGCCGTTGCGGTTGCCCTGCTACAGGAGCAGACACACCAGGAGAGGGTTCAAGCGGGCCGCCACCCTCACAAGTTGTAGGCGGAGCTGGTTGTATAGCAGTTTCCTCGCTTGCAACGTTAGCAAGCTCCGTCTCGTCGCTAGAGCCGGGAGCTTCCTCGTCTGCAAGGGCGGCGGCTTCTGCCTCGTTGCTAGAAGAGGAGCTTTTGACTTTATTCCAGAACCTGGTATGGATTGGATAGGTGAGAATCTGCTCTTCTTTGAGAAGTAATGGAAGGATCAGCGGCATTCTGTCAGGCTCCACGTCGCTCGTGGTAGCCCTGCCCTCCGCTTAAGTGTCTGCTATAGTAACGATTTAGACTGAGACATGATACTGGCAATGCGTTAGTCCTGAAGCGGGCTATTATTGATCAGGATAAATGGGAAACGCCAGGTAAAGTAGCAGTGGCCGTGACTATTGTGCTATGGCTGTGTCGATTTCTATCTGGCGGAGTGATGATGGCGGCTGATAAGTAGAACGAGGAGACTCTAGCAGAATTCGCCTGTTATAAGATCCGGTACCTAATATCTCGCGACATTTAAGTTGATTCAAAGCCTGCGTTATATCGCAACGCCTTGCCGTTGCACATATGGCATTTGTAACAGGGCTTCCCCAGAGCAGAGGACAATGGAGGCGGCCCGGGGCAAGCCCTTAGAGGCACGTCAAGACCCTAGCCTTAGCGTTGCAACCCCGATGTTGCTTATTGCGACCCTATTTATTGCGATCCTAACGTTGATTATCGCGAACCTACTGCTGCTCGTTCTAACCCTGCTCGTTGCGACCCTAGTATCATTCATGGCGACCCCGATGCTGTTTGTCGCGAGCTTGATGCTGTTCGTCGCGAGGTCGGACTAAACGGAAACCCTTTGGCAAGCCAGCGACTGATTGCTATGACTAGTTTGTGGAGATGTGAATATCTAATAGCAGCTTTATAAGAGCAACCACTAGGTTGAAGAGTATCACGAGCCAGGATGAGATCATAGGGAAAAGGACTTATCGGACTACCCTATAGGAGTCTATAGAAGGAGGATACCAGGTAGCGCCTCGGATAACAAGCTACGCTAGGAGTCTATAGAAAGGGAATACTAGTAGCGCCCTAGGTAATAGGCTATCCTAGGGAAGTCTATAGATAGGGGGTACTAAGTAGCTCCCTAGATAAGTCCTCTAGCCCTTATGCACCCTTATATAATAAACTAGAGGGTTAGAGAAGAATAAATATTATAACTTTATACCTATTTATACTAACTCTTTCACTCTATACTATACCTATTTATAATACCTTCTTCTCTCTTACCTATGCTAATAGGGGTGTAAACTATTAGAGCAGTATAACGTATAATAACGATACCTACCCGCAGGTCTACTAGGGAGGTAGGGTCCCCCGCTGGACGGGAGCTACCGAATAGCTAAACTTAGGATAAGATATCTATTAATCGGAATAACGAAGAGAGCACTAAATATCTTAAAGCCTTAAGAGCTAGCTAATTATTAATCCTAATAGATAACTCTACTACCTATTAGGTAGTTATTAATAGCAACCCCGAGGCAAAGAAGCATTAGTTAGAACTTTAGGGGAAGCACCTCCTAATACTTAGGTACTCTAGATATTTACTAATAATATAGACTCCTATATAGAGGTATTGAGATAGGTACTTACCCGGTTAGAAGCTAATAGCCTCTATGCGAATACTAATAAGATCTAACGGGTAATTAATAGGGGATAAGCGGATAAGCTCTAGATTAATAAAAACCATCCTACTATAAGAAATCCTAATTAATAACGATAATAATAATATCTATATAGTAGACCACGTTATTACCTATAGAGGTCCTAGATAAAACTATTAGTACCTTATTAAATAGAAGGGCTATAGCGAACTAGATAATTCATAGGAACTACAACGTAATATATCTATTGATTTATAAAATAACTACGAAGCCTAATTATAAGCAGAAATATCATAATCCCTATATAATTCAACGGGTAACTAGTAGTTAATTAGAAATAGGGCACGCTAGCTAGGTATTCGAATTCACTAGCCCGAAGGCCCTAATAATATAATAAAAAACGAGAAAACGCCCAAAGGCAACTAAAAACCACCTAGAGCTTATTAGCAGCTTACTAGGGGCGCTCCTGAAATTTTTAAATCCCCTAGGTGCTAGCGCCTATTTTATTAGAACTATTATCCTCGCTACTAGAATTAGTAGTAATAACTTCGTAATTCTAAAAAATATTAGAAATATTAACTAGATAAGCACTAGGGAGGTACTAGTAATACTTATATAAACTTATAACTTTATTATAGAAGTCTAGCAACTCCTAGGTATATATAGCCTATAACTCTTATACTTCTGCTTACTTTTTAATAAACCGCTCTATCTCTAAGTAATAATAGCAGAGCTCCTTATATTAGTTATATAGTAATTCGATCTACTTTTCTACCTCTTTAGAGAGGTGCTACTAGTAGGTAGTAGCCTCTTCTAAGGTAGCTACCTAGTAGTCCTCTATCTTTATAGAGATCTTAGCCTCCTCTGCCTTATACTTCTTAGGTATAATATTAATATTATTCTTTTTAGCCTAGAGGGCCTTCTTAACTATAAGCTAAGTAGCGAGGATCTCCTCCTAAATACGATTAGATATTAGTAACGAAGCACTAGAGAGGTACTAGATAACCTACCTTATTCTTAGCATACTACGCCTGAATATCAGGCTTAGAACTACCCTTATCTATAAGACGCTTTAGCTTATTAGTAGCGCTTATTATATAATAAGTAAGCTATAGAGAGTTAGCAGCTAAGGACTAGAAAATAATATATAAAACTTATATTAATATAAGCTTTATTATTACCTATTTTAATATAACGCTTATATTTAGTTAAGGCGTCTAAAATATATAAATTAGTAATAAATTATAAAGCTAAAGCTAGCAAAGCACTAGATAAGCACTAGCTAAGGACTAGGTGCTTATTATCGCTCTTAAAGTAGATAATTAAGCTTATAAGAAGCTTAATTTTAGGAATATTATCCTTAGGCAGCTCCTACTTCGCTTATGCTAGAAGGTAGCAGTAGCAGGAGCATACCTATAGCTCACTTGTTATAAGGATATAGGAAGTATCTAGCATATTAGCAGGGAAGGGGGCGGTATTAGTAGCAGCAGAAGATATAATAATTCGTTATATAATAATTAAGATAAAGTTAATAATACGGGAGCAGGAGGCTAATAATAAGTTGCTAGTAGTAGCATTAGTATTATGATCTAAAGAAGTAGGAGGAAGGATTTTAGCAGGCTGAAATTTCGAATAATATTTATACTTTTTAACTCGATGCTAAAGTTAGCTTTTTATATAGCTAAAACGAAGATAATCCCTAGATTATTATATTATTCGCCTTTATTTAACCCTACTATATATAGGGAGGCACTAGATAACTACTAGATAATAACTAGCAAACCCCTATATAATAATAATAACCTCTTTTACCCCTAGAGGAAGAATATCTTTATTACCCCTATAAAGCTGCTTAAAATATAATAACGAGTAGAAAATATAATAATTTAGAAAGCGAATTTAAAGTAATAAAAACGAGCCCGAATAATAATACGTTTTAGTATAACCTTATAAAAGAAGGAATAACCCTCGCGAGGGAGTTTAGCTATAAGTATCTAGATAACTACTAGGTAGTAGATAGAGAGCTATAAGAGTTACTAGGGTAGAGGATAGATACCCTACTACTAGCTAACTACTCCTCTAAGCTTCTCTGAATTATAGCTATAGGTATCCGGATAACTACTAGGTAGTAGATAGAGAGCTATGAGAGTTACTAGGGTAGAGGACTAGGTGCCCTACTACTAGCTAACTGCTCCTCTAAGCTCCTCTAAGCTATAACTTTTCAGATAGAGAGCTATAAGAATAGCTAAGGTAGAGGACCGGGTGCCCTACTACTAGCTAACTGCTCCTCTAAGCTCCTCTGACTTCTAAAGTCCCTTTATATCTCTAAGCTCTTCTAAGCGCTTCTAATTACTTTTTTATATAGAAAGCTATAAGAGTAGCTAGGGTAGAGGATAGGTGCTTTACTACTAGCTAACTACTCCTCTAAGCTTCTCTAAACTATTTATATAGAAAGCTATAAGAATAGCTAGGGTAGAGGATAGGTGCCTTACTACTAGCTAATTGCTCCTCTGAGCTTCTCTAAACTATAAAGCCCCTTAATACCTAGGTATAGAGCTATAAGAGTAGCTAGGGTAGAGGATAAGGTATCCTATTACTAGCTAATTACTCCTCTAAGCTACCTAGCTATTTAAGGAAGAGTTATATAGCTAGATCTAGGGATACTAAATTCTAGACCTATAGGAACTAGGAACTAGGAAGGCTTATAAGAAGTAACTAGGTAGGTACTAGATACCCTCTAGATAACTATAGAGTAGCTTAGTCTAAGGATAGACTAGTTTAGAGGAGGGGGATCGTATTATAAGCTAGGATGAGATTATAGGGAAAAAGACTTATTAAACTACTCTATAGGAATCTATAGAAGGAGGATACTAGGTAGCGCCTCAGATAATAAGCTATGCTAGGAGTCTATAGAAAGGGAATACTAATAGCACCCCGGGTAACGGGCTATCCTAGGGAAGTCTATAGATAGGGGGTACTAGGTAGCTCCCTAGATAAGTCCTCTAGCCCTTATGCACCCTTATATAGTAGACTATAGGGTTAGAGAAGAATAAACGTTACGACTTTATACCTATCTATACTAACTCTTTCACTCTGCACCGTACCCGTTTATGACAAAGAGGATAGGGATAAAGCTGCGTAGCAAAGAGATGATAGCGGCATTACTTGCTGGCATATCTGGCAGCTAGTTAAGCTTGGGTGGTTTCTGCTGTATTACTGGCGTATTCTACTTGTCGTTCCTTCTCTGTTCGCAGTGGTTCAGTTCAATTCCTACCTTTGCAGATCTACCCACATCTAACGTGCCATTGCATCAACAGCCAGCGTCGGCGATCTTTGCTCAACACCTTTCGCAACAATATACCATATATGTCACCTGTTACTGGTCCCCAACACGTCCTACATGTCTGCTTCGGCTGGCGCACTGGCCCGTGAAATCTCCGTCTTAGGCGACCTGGGAATCGCAGGCGTAGTGACCGGGTGTCACAAAAGGGTATGGTGCAGAGTGAAAGAGTCAGTATAGATAGGTGCAAGGTGGAACATTCATTCTTCTCTAGCCCTTTAATATACTATATGAGGGTATATGAGGGCTAGAGGACTTATCTAAGGAGCTACCTAGTGCCCCCCTTCTATAGACTTCCCTAGGATAGCCTATTACCTAAGGGGCTACCTAGTATTCCCTTTCTATAGACTTCCCTAGGGTAGTCTAATAAGCACTTTTCCCTACGATCTTATCCTAGCTTATAACACGATCCCCCCTCTCTAAACTAGTCTATCCTTAGACCAGGCTAATTAGTAGTTATCTAGAGGGTACCTAGTACCTACCTATAAGCTTTCCTATAAGCCTTCCTAGTTTCTAGTTCCTATAGGTCTAGAATTTAGTATCCCTTATCCTAGCTATATAACTCTTCTTTAAATAGCTAGGTAGCTTAGAGGAGTAGTTAGCTAGTAGTAAGGTACCTATCCTCTACCCTAGTAACTCTTATAGCTCTATACCTAGGTATTAAGGGACTTTATAGCTTAGAGAAGCTTAAAGGAGCAGTTAGCTAGTAGTAAGGTACCTATCCTCTACCCTAGCTACTCTTATAGCTCTCTATATAGAAGGTGCTCAGAGGAGCTCAGAAGAGTAGTTAGCTAGTAGTAGGGCACCTATCCTCTACCCTAGCTATTCTTATAGCTCTCTATATAAAAGGTCTAAGACTATCTAATAGTTATCTAGATATCTATAGCTAAATTCCCTCGCAAGGGTTATTTCTTCTTTTATAAGGTTATACTAAAATATATTATTATTTAGACTCGTTTTTATTACTTTAAATTTACCCTCTGAATTATTATATTTTCTGCTTATTATTATATTTTTAGTAGCTTTATAGGGGTAATAAAGATATTCTCCCTCTAGGGGTAAAAGAGGTTATTATTATTATATAGGGGGTTGCTAGTAGTTATCTAGTGGTTACCTAATGCCTCCCTATATATAGTAGGGTTGAATAAAGTTAAATAATATAATAATCTAGGGATTATCTTCCTTTTAGCTATATAAAAAGCTAACTTTAGTATTAAGTTAAAAAAGTATAAATATTATTTGAAACTTCATCCTGCTAAAATCCTTCCTCTTACTTCTTTAGATTTATAATACTAATACTACTACTAGCAACTTATTATTAGCCTCCTACTCTCCTACTATTAACTTTATCTTAATTACTATATAATAAATCTATTATTATATCTTCTGCTACTAATAATGCTCCCTTCCCTACTAGTATGCTAGATGCCTCCTATATCCCTATAACGGGTAAGCTCTAGGCATGCTCCTGCTGCTGCTACCTCCTAGCGTAAGCTAAGTAGGAGCTGCCTAAGGATAATATCCCTAAGATTAAGCTCCTCGCGAGCTTGATTATCTACTTTAAAAGTAATAATAAGCACCTAGCCCTTAGCTAGTGCTTATCTAGTGCTTTGCTAGCTTAGCTTCAGAATTTATTACTAATTTAAATAATTTTAGATATTTTAACTAAATATAAGTATTATATTAAAATAGGTAATAGAAAAGCTTATATTAATATAAGTTTTACTTATTAGTTTCTAGTGCTTAGCTACTAACTCTCTATAGCCTACTTATTATATAATAAGCGCTACTAATAAGCTTAAGCGCCTTATAGATAAGGGTAGTTCTAAGCTTGATATTCAGGCCTAGTATGCTAAGAATAAGGTAGGTTACCTAGTGCCTCTCTAGTACCTAACTACTAGTTTCTAATTATACTTAGGAGGAGATTCTTACTACCTAGCTTATAGTAAAGAAGGCCCTCTAGGCTAAGAAGAATAATACTAATATTATACCTGAGAAGTATAAGGCTAAGGAGGCTGAAATCTCTACTAAGATAGAGGACTACTAAGTAGCTACCTTAGAGGAGGCTACTACCTACTAGTAGCACCTCTCTAAGGAGGAGCAGACTAAACTACTATATAAGTAGTATAAGGAGCTCTATTACTACTACTTAGAGATAGAGCAGTTTGCTAAGAGATAAGTAGAGGCATAGGAGTTATAAGCTGCGCGCGCCTAGGAGTTGCTTAACTCCTATAGTAAAGTCGTAAGTCTATATAAGCCTTGCTAGTGCCTTACTAGTACTTATCTAGCTAATATTTCTAATATATTTTAGAACTACGAGGTTATTACTACTAACTCTAGTAATAAAGATAATAGCTCTAAGGAGATAGGTACTAACGCCTAGGGGATTTAAAATTTCTTAGAGCGCCCCTAGTAAGCTGCTAATAATCTCTAGGTAGTATTCGGTTGCCTTTAGGTATTTTTCTCATTTCTTTTCGCCTTATTAGGGGGCCTTTAGGCTAGTGAATTAAGATACCTAGCTAGCATGCCCTATTTCTAACTAACTACTAGTTACCTATTGAATTATATAGGGATTGTAATGTTTTTTGCTTGCAATTAGGCTTTATAGTTATTTTATAAATCTATAGATATATTATATTGCAGTTCCTACGAATTGTCTAGTTCGCTATAGCCCTTCTATTTAATAAGGTACTAATAGTTTTATCAAGGGCCCCTATAGGTGATGATATAGTCTACTATATAGATATTGTTATCATTATTAATTAGGATTTCTCGTGGTAAGACGGCTAAGCTAAAAAAAGGCTCTAATTGCGTGAGCGTAAAAACATTGTGAATTTAGTAGTTTTTATCTATCTATAGCTTATATACTTAGCCCCTATTAATTACCCGTTAGATTCTGAATAGGCTTAGATATTTGTTAGAAAGTTTCTAAGAAGGCTGCCTCTGCCTAATGTTTTTAGTTAAAAGTAATACGAGGTCTCCTATAGCGAAAATAATAGGGGTCCTCCTCTGATTATAGAACTTGCTATATGTTTTATTATACTTATGAAGTAAGTTAGTAATAGCTAACCTCTAGGTAAGTAGACCCTAAACTCTTTTATATACTGCTAGGACTACTAAGACCTTTTGCTAGGGTTTAACATCATTAGGTCCGCAGGGAGAATATCCTATAAGTAGCTTAGCGGGTAGTTTGATGCAGCTGATCACTATATGTTTCATTTGAAATAATGTTATTCTGTTTCTTACGACTGTGTAAGGGAGGGGTTATGTCGGGCTACCCCCCGGAAACTCTTGCGAGACTCAGGTGCGCTTAAGGTGTTTGCGCATCCCATAGATTATCGCTTGGCAAGACTGGTAGAATCCCCTCAATCAAAGATGAAAATGCAAACCACAATCCAATCCGACTTTCTCTCAATCCGCGCAGTACCCAGATCAGGTATACCTTCGTCTTGCTGACTCATGGCCTCGAAATAGTAGAATTAAGTAGCACAGACAGTTATTTATTGGCAACTTTTTGCAGACGCCCCACTGGGCATAAAACGATGATCAAAAGTGCGGAAGCATCGAGGTGCCAGGTTGATTTGATAATGTACTCGTAAGATCCCAGTAATAGAGGAAGCAGACTCAAACCGAACACGAGGAAGGAAACTACGCAGGAGATGATTACTCCAAAGTACCGTTGTGATCCTGTCGATCGACAAATGCCTGATAAATGCTCGTTGCCTCAAAAGGCGAAAATAAGAGACGATAATAAGTGATTAAGTGGTTGCGTCAGCATATGTGGAAATAGCTCTACAGGTTGTTACCTTCAATATTCCTCGCCTCTCTCGCTCCGACTTCTCTGCTTAAACTGCTGTTCTTCCACAACGTGACCCAGGTTCTGATATTGCCCACAGCGGGTTCGAGGGATACGTCTGGTAGGATCGAAGTTATAGCAATATAGGAGACGTCCAGATGGATCACCCGCGCGGGCTTATTAGTCTTGAGCATTGAACTGAGACTGGGTGAGATTCTCGTAACGCCAACATCAGTGACAAAGCGGGGTTAGGCCCCTTTCTTAGTCACCCAGGCGAGCCAGGATTGATCTCTGGTTCTGATAAATTGCGCGCGCAGGGCCTGATCCAACCACTTTTGCACCCTTCAATGCAGCCTTCAATGGTATCAAAATAGACTTCACCGTTGATGAGTTACGTGCAATGTCGCGACTTAGAATTCAAAGTAGGCAAAGTCCTGCCGATTACGCATGACTAGTACTAATACTCTCAATATGAACGCGCGCGACGTGAGATGTTTGACAACGTACGAAACAACCTTCATACAGACATACAAGCCGTTTTTGATAGATTATTAAACAGAACGGAACGGCAACGAAAGCCAACGATCTTTACCCGCCTCGAGCTTTGTATAATGCGGAAGAAGTGGCGGTAATGGACACTCTGTCACTTTAGCAGTCAAAGCTTTCTGTAGATCAGTGGTTTGTCAAAGCGTGGCATTTCTTATTGAACTACATGGCGATGAGTGTTTTGAGTTGGGCTGAGGATAGCGCAGAGACTGTAATATGAGTCGGAGGACTTCGAGATCAGCCACGCAGCCTGTTAGATGAAATTCGGGTGCGAACAGACATGTAGAGGAGGGTGGCTCGGAAAACAAATTTGTCAAGTTGCGCAAGATTCCTTTCTCAAGGTAGAGGCAAGCGGGAAAGGTCGAAACTTCTTGTTAGAAACTTGACCAACCCCTCCTGCTTGACCACGCCAAGCAACGAATGAGAATAGAAACAGGACATCGCCAGACAACCTGGAAAACATAATCCTGACTACGTAGGCATCCGATACTTGGTATGCTAAGCCCTTACGAGTGGTGAAGCCGTAGGACTCTATAGCTTCATATTGCTCGTGTCAACATGATGGTGGCAGGCTACTTCACGTAGGAAAGGAGTAATCGCATCTACCTACCTTAGTGAGGTTCAAAGGATGCTGGGGTACCCATCTTCACTATCTGCTTGAACGTAGAGAAGGAAGAGGAAGAAGAAGGGGGAGAGGGGGGCAGGCACCAACCGTTGTCTAAGGAGGGGAAATATTTAGTCAGCATTCGGACACGCCCCTTATTCTGAAAGCAGCACGTTAGAATCACAACGCGACCGCTCGCAAAGGCAGCAGCCGCCTCGCATCCGTGTCACAGATGCCTTGTTCATCCACCGTCTCAGCTCGAATGCATTGAAATTACAAGAACGGCAAGGAACACTCTCCTGCACGAGCAATACCAGAGTCTATTATCACGGGAAGCTTCGAAATCCGAGCCAAGCTCCAATGATATCAGCTACCTAATGTTCAAGCATCAAGAACGACGTAGTCATCTTCGTTACTGGAAATAGAGATTTGGGCTCACTGAGTGTCAAGATATCAATTTTGCAACCCCTCCTACCAGCCCCGAAAGCCAACCATACCCAGTTACGGCACAGCTCCGACCCGAACCAGCCAGTCAAGAGAGCAACATGGTGGTCGATGCTGTCTTTGACTATGACGTTTGTCATAGCTCCCAGGGTCATCAGGATTCCCCTTCAATTGGCGCACACTCTCGCCAGACTGCGAGCCCCATCGAGGTGGTCCAGGCATCATTCCAGGAAAGCGAGATACCCGCCTGCAAGCCATACGATGGTACCATTCCTAAAGCCCGCGCCCCATCTCCTGCAACACCCTCTGATGAACCGTGTCAAGGGCAAGCCTTGGATGATACAAGCAGCGCATCCACCCATGTCGGGTCCGAGGCCACGAAGGCTGTGTTCAGTTCCGATGTCGAAGTATCTTCCACGTCGCCGTCACTTCGTCGTTTTCGCCACAAATCCTCGCAGATGCATAAAACCATGCGGTATGAGGACGGTGACGCAGGCAGTGAAGATCCAGGAAACGAGGACGGTCTTGACAGGCTAGGATCTCGACATAATGAAGAGAACTCTTCTTCTCCTCCAGATGTTGAGGATTCTGGCTCGAAAGGCGATGATTCAGATGACGTCCACCAGGGTCGCAAGCGCCGCAAAATCTCGACATCTACTTCCTGTTCGGTCCGCCGTACCGCCGCCAATTCGGGGCTCTCGCAAAAGACAATCGGCAACACATACCGCGCAGTCACCTAACGATATCCGAGCACCAGAGACAACGCCAGCCCCGTCTGAAGCTAGCGTGTTGCTTGCTCAGTTCGAGGAATGGTCTCTCAAAGATGTCTTGCTCAAGCGCATTACTGAAGGCGGCAAGACAACATTCCAATTACAGTTTGAATGGGACCAAGATTCGTGTCAGCTCCATGTTGATAAATCCGTGTCGCATCCAATAAAGCGCAGAAGGTTGCCCAAGACTTTGCGTTCGGCTGCAAAATCATCTGGCGGAAGAACAAAAATAAAGAATCAAGATTGATGACAAAGGGAAATGGCAGGCCGGCTGGTAGAGTGAGGCTTTTCTTGCATTCGTTCGTGTAAAACTTCTCTCAGTTAGCCTAGAGAAATGTCAGGTTCTCGACTATTTCAACGGTGCATGTATGGTGAAGTCTGAGTGCCTTGTATCGATATGTAATTAAGTCCCAGCGTTATTTCATAACCGTGTAGGGAAATCGTAGGTATCTTCTGCCAGTAACATGGGCAGTTGCCAGTCGTCGATGCGAGGTCATCGTTATCTGGGGCCCCACGTCCACAATTATTCGCCTCTTATCTGTATCATTGTATAGTATAGTGAGGTAAACAAGCGTTTCAATCAACATCGTGCTCAAGATATCTTTGTATATATCCCATGGTCTAGGTTCGCTTACACGCTTCATCTTGTAAAATCCCGTTGCTATTATCCAACAAAAGCTTGATTACGGTCTTATGCCCGTATCTCACAGCCTGGGAAAGTGGCGTCTCGTAATACCCATCCATGAAGTTTGAATTGACGCCATCTACACTAAGGAGGAGTCTGACCACCGCCTCGTGTCCAGCCGCGGCGGCGAGCAACAGCTACATCCACTACTATACGGTGATTGAGAACCATTAACTCGCTCTTCATCGGTTTGAGGGCTGTCGGGCGACGCGATATCAGGCAATCTGCTCATTAGGCTGAGCATCTGGGCCTAAGATCGCATTAGAGATAGTAGAGATAGCAACATCATGTGCTTGCCTGATGCTTCTGCAGATGTACTTTCACGTCATTTCTCGTAATGGATTCGAAGCAGACATCGCACTGAAAAGCTTCGAGAGTCATGTTGTAGAGGTGTTAAAAGAAAGAAAGTTACACGTTCAATCGTCATACTTGCTTGTACCCCGCCCGTGCAGTGTTAAGTTTGATTTCTGACGTCAAGACACATCACGCAATTGCGGACAAGCGACCTTTAACAAGTACGGATACCCTGTCACGATGCATGGACGATCTGCATCGTAGACAATGGACCCCTTTATTTGGGGGCTTTCTGTTTTCAGAGAGCATTATTTGCTGCAACTCCGTGATTGGTTGAGCAGTGGCGTGTCGTTTTGGGCGTCAATGACTGAATTTTATACTCGTAAACAATTTTTTCTTTTTCTTTTCTCTTTGTTATAACATCGCCTTTTGTCGTCTACTTTTCTCACAGTACCCAATCAAGCACGCACGAACGATGTGGTCACTCTAGGGAACGTGATCGAGGATACGGGCAACGCAAAATTGCTTTCAAGATTTGCTTCTGTACAATTTGTCGATTTTTTTTTTTTTTTTAACATCGCTAGAACAAAGTGGTAATACAAAAACAAGAGTCCTCCATTCCGCGCCAGACACGTCGCAAAAATGCAAGCTTCGCCGTGGACTTCTTCCTCAAGGCCATGGGACTGATTCGACTGATGTCCGCCTCAAAAATCGTCCAAGAGAGCGCAAGAAGGCTGGTAGACGTTGGAAGAGACTTGTCGGACCAGCGACATTTCTCTTGGTGATTTATTCTGACGATGCTGGTGGATTTGATGGTCTAGTTTGGTTGTATGTGCAGTTAACCTCCCGCTAACCACCAAGCCAATGTGGGCTTGCATGTCCTGGCTTTGTTATTCATCAGCAGGTTCCACCCCACCCCGGAAACTCGTGCCTTCAAGGCTGCTCTTGAGGGTGCCCATCTCGTCCTCGAGTTCCAAAGGCAAACAGTCTCGCTTCGCTGTCTCAAAGTCTACCAGAACCACGTTATGCCTATCCCACATAAGAAAGTTATATTTATTAATATCGCTAAGCTTGATACCGAGCTCATGCAACCGGCCTAAAGCCTTCTTGTAGTCGTCGATGTCCACTAGCCTAGCGGCTCTCGCGCCTTCTACCTACTTAGCGACGAAGCTAACCACGCGCCTATCTTAGCCCTCGGTGAGATAGCCTAGAAAATTAGGACCGACCCCGCTATTACTAATCTATTAATAGGCGGCCGTCTTAACCTCAATAGAGGGGATTTCCCAGGGCTAGACTGCGAGTTTGATGAGCATAGGTTTGCCGCCTTTAACTTCGGGATGCGTTGAGATATAGACTCGTTGCCTCACTCGCTCTTATCGCGTGAATTCTAGCTCGTTAAGCTTTATGGGATGCTAATAGTTTTTAACCCTAGTAAGTTATACTATCTCGGTCCTAACGAAGGTAGCCTTCCCCGTCTCAGAGTCCCTAGCTACATAGCTGTGGTTCTAATCTCTAGTTGGAAATAGTGGGAGGAGCTCGCTAAGCAGGATTAGCTCGAAAGTATGGTCGTCCTCGGCCCCGCGAAACGTGCCTGGCGCTGTGGATATATACTTCACATATTGCCCGTCGACGAGGAAGCGATAATCGCTATCGTTCGTGTCGTCGTCGTCGATGAGATATGCGAGAAGCTGGACGTTGGTGTTCCTTTCTTGAGGGGTAATCATTGCGGAGAGGCGGTATTAAGGCGATAGGAGATAGCTGCGGATCAGTAAGGAGGTGCTCTGGATGCAAATAGCGACTGCGCAGCATGACTACTTGAGAAGGCGTGATCGGACAGGAGCTGTTGAGAACTGGATAGTTATCACGAGCCTGGATGAGATCGTAGGGGAAAGGACATACCGGACTACCCTATAGGGGTCCGTAGAAGGAGGATACTAGGTAGCGCCTCGGATAATAGGCTATGCTAGGAGTCTATAGGAGGGGAATACCTATAGCGCCCCGGGTAATAGGCTATCCTAGGGAAGTCTATAGGTAGGGGGTACCGGGTAGCTCTCTATATAAGTCCTCTAATCCTTATGCACCCTTATATAGTAGACTAGAGGGTTAGAGAAGAATAAACGTTATAACTTTATACCTATCTATACTAACTCTTTTACTCTATATTATACCCCCTTTATAATATATTCTTCTCTCTTACCTATACTAATAGGGGTATAAACTATTAGATCAATACTACGTATAATAACGATACCTACCCGCAGGTCTACTAGGGAGGTAAGATCCCCCGCTAGATAGGAGCTACCGAATAGCTAAACTTAGGATAAGATACCTATTAATTAGAATAATAAAGAGAGTATTAATAAGGAACTAGTTTATTAATTAATAGAGGCTAAATTAGATCGTCTTATTAAGGAGGAAGAAAAGAAGAGTTAACTAAAGCGTAAATAAGAATATCTTAATGCCTTAAGAGCTAGCTAACTATTAATCCTAATAGATAACCCTACTACCTGCTAAGTAGTTATTAGTAGTAACCCCGAGGCGAAGAAGCACTAGGCGGAACTTTAGGGGAAATACCTCCCGATACTTATATACTCTAGATTTGCTAATAATATAGACTCCTATATAGAGGTAGTAAGATAGGTACTTATAGGTACTCACCCGGTTAGAAGCTAATAGCCTCTATTTAAATATTAATAAGTACGAATCTATAAGTATAATAAAAGAGGACCCTATTATTTTCGCTACCTATCTAGGATCTAATAGGTAATTAATAGGGGATAAGTAGATAAGCTATAGAGCAATAAAACTACCGAATCTATAATATTTTCACACCTATATAATTAGAGCCTTTTTTTTAGCTTAGCCGTCTTATTATAAGAAATCCTAATTAATAACGATAATAATAATATCTATATAGTAGACTATATTATTACCTATAGGGGCTCTAGATAGAACCGAACTATAACGTAACGTATCTATCGATTTATGAAATAACTACGAAGCCTAATTATAAGTAGAAAATATTACGATCCCTATATAATTCAACGGGTAACTAGTAGGTAGTTAGAAATAAGGTATACTAGCCGGGTATTTCAATTCACTAGCCCGAAGGCCCCCTAACGAGGCGATAAAAAATGAGAAATATACCTAAAGGTAACTAATAACTACCTAGAGCTTATTAGCAGCTTACTAGGGGCGCTCCCGAAATTTTTAAACCCCTTAGGTACTAGCGCCTATCTTATCGGAACTATTATCCTTACTACTAGAATTAGTAGTAATAACTTCGTAGTTCTAGAAAATATTAGAAATATTAACTAGATAAGTATTAGTAAAGCACTAGTAATGCTTCTATAGACTTATAACTTTATTATAGGAGTCTAAGGACTCCTACGTATATATAGCTTATAACTCCTATGCTTCCGCCTAATGCTTAGCGAACTGCTCTATCTCGGAGTAGTAATAGCAAAGCTCTTTATACTACTTATATAGTAACTCAGTCTATTTCTCTACCTCTTTAGAGAGGTGCTACTAGTAAGTAGTAGCCTCCTCTAAAGTAGCTATCTAGTAGTCCTCTATCTCTATAGAGATTTCAGCCTCCTTAGCCTTATGCTTCTTAAGCGTAATATTAGTATTATTCTTTTTAGCCTAGAGGGCTTTCTTAATTATAAGCTAAGTAATAAGGATCTCCTCCTAAGTATAATTAGATACTAGCAATAAGGTACTAGAGAGGTACTAGATAACCTACCTTATTCTTAGCATACTACGCCTGAATATCGGGCTTAGAACTACCCTTATCTATAAGGCGCTTTAGCTTATTAGCAGCGCTTATTATATAACGGGTAAGCTATAGAGAGTTAGCAGCTAAGTACTAGAAAATAATATATAAAACTTATATTAATATAAGCTTTGCTATTACCTATTTTAATATAATACTTATATTTAGTTAAGGTATTTAAAATAATATAAATTAGTAATAAATTCTAAAGCTAAAGCACTAGATAAGTACTAGCTAAGGATTAGATACTTATTATTACTCTTAAAGTAGATTATTAAACTTATAAGGAGCTTAATCTCGGGAATCTCCTCCTTAGGAGGCTTCTACTTTGCTTATACTAAGAGATAGCAGCAGCAGGAGCACCCCCGGAGCTCACCCGCTATAGGGATATAGGAGGCATCCGGCGTACTAGTAGGGAAGGGAGTAGTATTAATAGATAAAGATATAATAATAGATTCGTTATATAATAATTAAGATAAAGTTAATAATAGGGGAGCAGGAGACTAATAGCAACTTATTAGTATTATAAATCTAAAGAAGTAAGAGAAAGGATTTTAGTAGGGCGAAATTTCGAATAATATTTATACTTTTTAACTCGATGCTAAAGTCGGCTTTTTATATAGCTAAAACGAAGATAATCCCTAGATTATTATATTATTCGCCTTTATTTAACCCTACTATATATAGGGAGGTATTAGATAACTACTAGGTAATAACTAGCAAACCCCTATATAATATTAATAACCTCTTTTACCCCTAGTGGGAGAATATCTTTATTACCCCTATAAAGCTATTAAAAATATAATAACGAGCGGAAAATATAATAATTCAAAGGGCGAATTCAAAGTAATAAAAATAAGCCCGAATAATAACATATTTTAGCGTAATCCTATAGAGGAAGGAATAACCCTCGCGAGGGAGTTTAGCTATAGGTATCTAGATAACTACTAAGTAGCTCTAGACCTTTTAGATAGAGAGCTATAAGAGTAGCTAGGGTAGGGGATAGATACCCTACTACTAGCTAACTACTCTTCTAAGCGCTTCTAATTATTTTTCTTTTTATATAGAAAGCTATAAGAGTAGCTAGGGTAAGGGATAGGTACTTTATTACTAGCTAACTACTCTTCTAAGCTTCTCTAAACTATTTATATAAAAAGCTATAAGAGTAGCTAGGGTAGAGGATAGATACCTTACTATTAGCTAACTACTCCTCTAAGTTTCTCTAACCTATAAAGTCCCTTAATACCTAGGTATAGAGCTATAAGAGTAGCTAGGGTAGAGGATAATATGCCCTACTACTAGGTAACTACTCCTCTAAGCTACCTAGCTATTTAAGGAAGAGTTATATAACTAGACCTAGGGATACTAAATTCTAGACCTATAGGAACTATAAACTAGGAAGACTTATAAGAAGCAACTAGGTAGGTACTAGGTACCCTCTAGATAACTATAGAGTAGCCTAGTCTAAGGATAGACTAGTTTAGAGAGGGGGGATTATATCACAAGCCTAGATAAGATTATAGGGGAAAGGATATACCAGACTACCCTATAGGGGTCTATAGAAGGAGGATATTAGGTAGCACCTCGGATAATAGGCTATGCTAGGAGTCTATAGGAGGGGAATACCTATAGCGCCCCGGGTAATAGGCTATCCTAGGGAAGTCCGTAGGTAGGGGGTACTAGGTGGCTCCCTATATAAGTCCTCTAATCCTCACGCACCCTCATACGCATATCACAAAGGTGGTATAGTGCAGAGTAAAAGAGTCAGTATAGATAGGTGCAAAGTCGTAACGTTTATTCTTCTCTAACCCTCTAGTCTACTATATGAGGGTGCGTGAGGATTAGAGGACTTATATAGGGAGCCACCTAGTACCCCCTACCTACGGACTTCCCTAGGATAGCCTATTACCCGGGGCGCTATAGGTATTCCCCTCCTATAGACTCCTAGCATAGCCTATTATCCGAGGTGCTACCTAATATCCTCCTTCTATAGACCCCTATAGGGTAGTCTGGTATATCCTTTCCCCTATAATCTTATCTAGGCTTGTGATATAATCCCCCCTCTCTAAACTAGTCTATCCTTAGACTAGGCTACTCTATAGTTATCTAGAGGGTACCTAGTACCTACCTAGTTGCTTCTTATAAGTCTTCCTAGTTTATAGTTCCTATAGGTCTAGAATTTAGTATCCCTAGGTCTAGTTATATAACTCTTCCTTAAATAGCTAGGTAGCTTAGAGGAGTAGTTACCTAGTAGTAGGGCATATTATCCTCTACCCTAGCTACTCTTATAGCTCTATACCTAGGTATTAAGGGACTTTATAGGTTAGAGAAACTCAGAGGAGTAGTTAGCTAGTAGTAAGGTATCTATCCTCTATCCTAGCTATTCTTATAGCTTTTTATATAAATAGTTTAGAGAAGCTTAGAAGAGTAATTAGCTAGTAATAAGGCACCTATCCCCTACCCTAGCTACTCTTATAGCTTTCTATATAAAAAGAAAAATAATTAGAAGCGCTTAGAGGAGTAGTTAGCTAGTAGTAGGGTATCTATCCCCTACCCTAGCTACTCTTATAGCTCTCTATCTAAAAGGTCTAGGGCTACCTAGTAGTTATCTAGATACTTATAGCTAAACTCCCTCGCAAGGGTTATTCCTTCCTCTATAGGATTATACTAAAACGTGTTATTATTTAGGCTCGTTTTTATTGCTTTAAATTCGCCCTCTGAATTATTATATTTTCTACTCGTTATTATATTTTTAGTAGCTTTATAGGGGTAATAAAGATATTCTCCCTCTAGGGGTAAAAGAGGTTATTATTATTATACGGG
>JAOQIF010000910.1:0-34764 GCA_026260285.1 Colletotrichum sansevieriae | reverse complement strand
TACAAGGAAATAAGTGGGGCTTGATTTCTAAGCAGCTTACGCGTCATAGAAGGTTCTAGATACCTTACCTCTAGTATAAATAAGAGGTGAATCCCTCCTAGAAACTCCCTCTTTTAGATAGATAACGAAGAATACTATTACTTCTTTTACTATTACTATTATTACCCCTGCTTACGTAACGATTACGTAACCTACCGACTAACATATTGTATTATAATACATTATTAATTATATATATATTTATACCTATATCCTATAGCTTAGCGCTATTATTATATTTAGTTATTCTCAGACTAGTCTCCTTATATTTAGTCTCTTTAGACTCCTCTATTTGTAGTAAGGATATTATAAGGTCGTTCTAAGCTACTTTAAAGTCGTCTAAGTCTAGAGAGCTATAATAAACCTACTCTAATACCTTTTGAATCTCTTTTATAGACTCCTTCTTAGGTATTTTTATCTTATTACTATTATTTAATAGTATTAATAAACCTTTCTTTTTAGGATTATAATTAGAGTAACTTTACTATATAGTATTAGCTTACTTATAACTATAATACCTATAGCTACATTTGTCTTTCTTAGGCTCTTTCTTTTTATCGCCCTTAAATAACTTATTTATTACTTTGGTTATCGGTATAGCCTTTATCCTATTATTTATATAAGCTTTATCCTATAGGTTTAGTCTCTAGCCACTACATAGTGATTTACCTACTCAAGTATAAGTATAATAGACATTCTAACTCCGCGCCTCCTAACAATACATAGCCTTTAGTTATATAATTATAACCTAATAACCTCCTGAGTTACTAACTACCTCTCCTAACTATAGCTATACTTATAAGTACCCTATTAAATAGCCTCACGATCTTTAATATTACATTTTAATAATAACATAGTTTTTAATTATTTAATTACTGTAGACTATAAAACTATTAACCTATCCTCTCATATACTACCAGCGCTACTATTAAATACTACCTCTATTACTACTTTATCTACTAGCTATATTTTTATTAGTAACGCTCTCTATATTAAAGTATTTAATATAAGCTATACTTACTAATATTCTCCTAATAAGCCTGGGCTACTTCTACTTTAATAATATAGAAGACCTACTTAAAGAAGGGCTACTCTATAGAGTATATACTAACCTACTACACTTCTATTACTAAATCTACTTACTTAGCTATAATATAGTAATATATTATAGGGCTCCTTATAGGAGTATTAAGGAGAGCCCTCCTAAGGGCTATATTAATAATATATTCTCTCTATATAGTAGAGTAATTAATAAAGAAGTAGGTTTTATTAATTATATTAATACTAAACTCTATAGTAATCTCTTTTATATTCCTTATATTAGAGGGTATACCTTATATAAGCTTAGTAGTTTTATATATAAAGTCTAGTATTAATATCTTTAAGGATTTATTATAGGTTATAGGGATAAAGAAGAGGGAGAAATATAAGGCCCTATTTCTAGAGCTTCCTATACTTCTAGCTATAAGAATTTCTTAGCAAAGACCTCTCTATTTAAGGAGTTATTTCTTATATAATATTTATATAATACTTTACTAAAAGGTTAACCTTTTAGGTTAAGGAACTATCCTATATAGTAGCTTTTATAGTACTTTATTAGAAGGTTCAGCGAGGGTATTACTATAAGTGCCTTAGTAGCCTACTTAGCTC
Source organism: Colletotrichum sansevieriae (assembly GCA_026260285.1). Classification (NCBI taxonomy): domain Eukaryota; kingdom Fungi; phylum Ascomycota; class Sordariomycetes; order Glomerellales; family Glomerellaceae; genus Colletotrichum; species Colletotrichum sansevieriae. The sequence goes on along the minus strand of JAOQIF010000910.1, from coordinate 33,075 downwards.
CAATATAATTAGCTTTAATATAGCGCGTATTGAACTTTATATAAGGGTTTATTTCTAAATAGGAATACATATGGTTCCTATATTATTTTCCTTAACTAGTAGAGGGTATAGGTTAAAAGAATACCTATAAAGCATTTCCTAAATTATACCTATAAACTAGGTGAATTTACTATAGTCTTTTGGCGGAGGGGCTATAGTATAACTCTAAACTTAATTATATAGGTTTACTATAAGTACTTTAAATAACTTAATTATTAATGTATAACTTAGTTATAGTATTATTTCTACTCTTTAAATAAAAACTTAAATAGTATTCTTAACAGTAATAGTATTACCTATATATTAATACCTATATTATATTTTTCATTAAACCTTAATATATATACTCTTAGGTTACTCTTTATAAGCTACAGTATATATATCTAGTCCTATAATTAGCTTAATAATATAACACTAGTGCTATTATATATCTATAGAAAGGTCTCCTATATCTTCAAGCTACTTTAAATATAGATTATTATAAGGGGTTAGACCTGGGTTTATTTAAGAACAGGCTACTATAATACTATTTATTTAAGCTAAAGAGGAAAAGGGGAAGTTTTTCTCTCTAGTAGAGATTTTATTTATCTATAAGGGATTAATAAGTAGGCTTTAGGTAGCTCCTTTAAGGTAATAAACCTAAGTAGAAGCTTAAGTAGGTTTAACCTAAGTATAGCTTATAATATTATTCCCCTCCCAGCTAGTCTACCCCTAGGTATATACTAGGCTATTATTATTATTTATTACTCCACTATATAAAGCCTTATATCTATTTATTATAGTAATATCTATTATAGCCTCTATAAGCTCCTAAGTAAGCCCTATATACCCTTCCTATTTAATTAGGATTTTATCCCTCTACTCTTACCCAATTATCTTCTATTACGCTATATATATCTCCTCTATATACTACTTAAACCTATTATTATTAGCTATAATTAGTAGTAGCTAGAGGTCTATATATATCTAGTTACGTAGGGGGTTCTCTAGTACCCTCTAGAGGAGGTTAATATTAGACTTAGGATATATATTACTAGTTATATCTAATTTAATAATATATAGGCTTAGGACTCTTACTACGATATACTTATAGTATAATTATAATAGCTTCTTATTAGGCATAGGGCTCTTATAATTAGCTATTAAGAGCTAGACTTTATTTGCTACTTAATACTCCTCTAAAGGTATCTAATATTAATTTATATTCTCTTTATTATGTTATTAGGCTATTATAATACTTAATTAAACAAAACTTACTACCTCCTATAACCTAATTACTAAGAGGGTAGCTATTATATCCCTAGAGGGGGTATCCTATGATATATTAATTATAACTAATATAAGGTTAATATAATATCTATATTTTAAGAAGAATAGTAAGAGTCTAGTTATATTATTAGCCTTATTTTAGAAGGTTAACTAAGTAGCTAGTAGTAACTATCCCTAGTTATTTTATACCTAAAGTTATAAATACCTATAGGATAGCTTATATCTCTTAATTCTACCTCTTAATATTACTATTAGTCTATAAGTAGTATACTGTATTTAATAACCTACTTATCCTAATACTGTAGTAGAACGTAGCTTAGAAATAGCTTACTTAATTAGACCTATAATTACTCATAATAATATATAGGAACCTATAGAACTAGAAGTAGTAGTTAAGGAACTAGTAGGTATAAGCTTCTACTTCTATAATACTTATCTCCTTTAATATTACCAACTTACTTAACTTATCTATTATAATCTATACGTATTAACTAATATTATACGTTATAAGTAGTAAGTCTATAATAAAATCTATTAAGAGGTTTAAGTATGACTAAGTAAGTATTAATAGTAGCTTTAAGAACCCCCTCTTAGCTTAGCTCTAGATATATAACCCCCTATATAGATTATAGTTCTATATAAACCTCTATACTATTTATAACTACTCTGCTAGTAGAACTACTAGCTTATTATTTCAAGTATATTATTATAGCTTAAGTAGGTAGTTATGCTTAAGTTATAACTCTACTAGATAATCTTTACTTAGGGCTCCCCTAATAAGTTATTATTATCCTCCCTACTAGGTGCTTATAGCCTCCCTCTAAATATTAGTCTTCTCTAATTATTAATATTATACTTATTAATTTAAACCTTAGCTTAGATATCTAATAGGAAGCTCTGTAGCTACTAAGCAACTATATAATAAGCTATCTTATAAGTTATATCTCTTTTTATAGTTTCTAACTATAATACTTATAGCTTAGGGGTTTTATTAAAGATAATAGTTTTTAGGATATCTATATAACCCTTCTATGTTCTCCTTACTAGGGGGCTAGCTATAGGGTCCCTATAGGGTTAGATATAGTCTAGTATTAGCTATAGGACCCTCCCCTATTTCTACTTATTATTCTACCCTTGAGGTATATCCTATTCCTATTAAGAGAGAGTATTAAGTATTATTATTTCCATATTAGGGTAGTATTTAATATAGAAGTTATATTAAAATAACTCCTCTACTTACTAGCTTTAGTATTCTACAAGGTATTGCTTTTTTATGAAATACTTAAGCCCCTAGTAGTTAATTAGTACCTTAAAGGAGGTTATATTATATAGCTCTACCCTCTATATATATAAGTAAAAAAGGATAACCAAGAGCTCCTTATTATAAATAAGGTAGTTAAATTCTATAATTAAGAACCTTTATAAGTAGAATACTACTAAGTACTATATATCCTCTAACTTAATCTAGGAGAGTATGTTTCTAAGTATAAGTCCTAAATAGTTAGTTTTAATAATAATCTTATTCTCTAAATTAAATTAATAAAATACTAGCTAGATACTAAAGAGCTACTTAAGCTATAAGAAAGCTTATTCTTAATTATCTCCATATTAGAATACTATATCCTTCTTAATTAGTAGTATAGATAGCTTAATAATATCCCTATATCCTAATATAAATATATTATAATAGTTTATAAAAGCTCTAGACTCCCTTGAATAAGGTAGGGAGTAGCGACTTAGCGATCGCCTAGAGCTTCTTAGGCTTATAGGAGAGACCTCCTCTTATAAATATAACAAACCCTATATACTTAAGCCTTTTAATTAAGAACTTATACTTCATAAGGTTAAAGCTAAGCCCTATATCTATTAACCTCTAGAGGACCTCCTAGACCTTTCCCTTATAATTTTCTTTTATTCTATTAGAATAAATTAATATATTATCTATATAAATAATAATAACGTTATTAAGGAAATCCTATAAAGTATTATTAATATACCTCTAGAGGCTAGTAGGGGTATTAATTAAGCTAAATAGGTAGATTACGTATTTAAATACTTTATATTAGTTTAAAATATAGTGCTCTCTTAATACCTCTTTATTATTTTTAACTTATAGAAAGCTATTATTATATTTAACTTAATATATTACTTAGCTATACTTACTTAGTATGATATCTTAGAGATTAATAGGAGGAGGTAATTTATATTAAGGGCTTTATAATTACTATAGAAGGAAATCCTTCTATTAAGTTTCTTTATAAAGAGTATTAATACCCTAGCTAATAAGCTGTTAGCCTTAATAAACCACTTATATAGAAGGTCTCATAAGGTCATCTTTAGTACTAATAGCTCTTCTTATAATATGTTATAGAGAGGGCCCTAAGGGAGTAATGATTCCTTTTTATTTAATTCTAAAATAAATTAATTCAGTAGTTTATTTCAAGTTACTCAAGACGTAAGAAGGAAGCTTTATTAAAGTTAAATAAGTTAGGGAATTCTTTTAATACCTAGCTTAATTAATAAAATTATTAATCCTTAGCCTCTAGCTACTATATAGTGATTTTACCTACTTAAGTGCAATAGACCTTCTACCTCGGCGCCTCCTAATAATACATGAATTCGGTCACGTAATTATAACTCTCCTAACTATAGCCGCACTTATATATACCTATTAAAAGCCTCACGATCTTTAACTTCACACTAATAATAACGTGGACTTTAATTATTTAATAGACTATAAAACTATTAACTTATCCTCTCGCGCACTACCCGCGCTACTAATACTACCTATATTACCGCTTTATTTACTAGTAATCCTCTTATTTAATTAGGTTAGCTAATACCTTCGTAGCTATACTATTATTAGTAACGCTCTCTCTATTAGTTAGTATAAGCTATACTTACTAATATTCCCTTAATAAGCCTAGGCTACCTCTACCTTAATAATATAGAGGACCTACTTAAAGAAGGGCTATTCTATAGGGTATATCATAACCTCTTTAGCTTTTACTACTAAGTCTACTTATTTAGCTATAATATAACTCTAGGTATCCCCTCTAGGGATATTAATAAGAGCCCTCTTAAGGGCTATACTAATAATATACTCTCTATATATAATAGAGTAGTTAATAAAGGAGCGGGTTTTTGTCACGTGCGGGCCCTTCGGCGCCTAGCGCCGTGACATTTTATTAATTATATTAATACTAAACTCGATAGTAATCTCTTATATATTATTAATATTAAAAGATATACCTTATATAAGTTTAGTATTCTTATATATAGGGTCTAGTACTAGTATTTTTAAAGGATATATTATAAGTTAGATAAAGAAGAGGGAGAGGTATAAGGCCCTACTTATAGAGCTTCTTATACTTCTAGCTATAAGAACCTCTTAGGGAAGACCTCTTTAGTGAAGGAGTTATCTCTTATATAGTAATAATTATAATACATTACTAGAAGGTTAACCTTTTAGATTAAGGAGTTATCTTATATAGTAGCTTTTCTAGGCTATAAGAGCCTTAGTAGCCCGTTTATTAGCCCTAGTATAGCATATATCTAACTTTATATAGTAATGTTTAGAGATTTTACTTCTAAGTAAGAATATATAGGGTTCCTATATTATTTTCCTTAACTAGTAGAGGGTATAGGTTAAAAATACCTATATAATATTTCCTAAGTTATGCCTACGAACGAGGTGAATTTGTTATAGTCTTTTTATAAAGTGGCTATAGCTTAACTCCGAACCTGATATTATCAATCCTCTTTTAGTCTTAGGTTTAAGGCTTCCTTAATATCTATTAAGCTCATAGCCTATATCAATACCTCTATAATACCCTCTTAGTATTTACCTTATTATCTTATCAAGTATTAGTAGATAATAGTGAATAAAAGTATATTCAGGAACCTTATAGCCCTCCTTATAATATACTTAGTAAGCTATAATATTATGAATAACTTAGTTTTATTCTATCCAGGCGTACCTTAAGAGGATATTAAGGTTCAAGCTATTAATTATATATATAAAGATATATATTAAGTATAATTACTTATTTCTAAATTAAATACTATTACTCCTAGAGTACTACCTAGTAATAGTCTACTAAGTATATATCTCCTTATAAGTTCATATCCTCTTTTAGTATATAGAAAATAAAGGTATTAAAGCTAGAGAAAAACTAATTATTATATAGATATTGCTCTTAGTATTTACTATGGTATAAGCTAGATATCCTCTATTAATTCTAATTTGAATAATAATAAGCTGATTATTAGCTAGTTACTTCTATTTATATTTCTCTTAACTTAATATCTCCTTTTTAATAAGCTCTAAGGCTTAATTCCGCTTTAGAGTTAGTCTTTTCTTAACTCTTTATTTTCTTTTAAGGAATTAGTTATTAGTTACTAATTATTCTTAATCTTATAGCTTATAAGGTCTTCTTTTAAAGTTTTTATTTTATAACCTTAAGTAATTAGTTCCCTTTATTAAAGTAATATTAAATAATATACCTTTTAACTCTATAAATATAATAAGTATAGGAATTCTTTATACCCTTTTATAGTTATTAATATTATATTAGGGAGGTATTTAAGAAGAACTTAGAATTTTAATAGCTATAATATCTTACTTCCTTAACTTAAGAGGTATATATAGCTTTAACCATATATATATCCCCTTTAGTATCTTTAGTAATAGGTCTTTAATTGTTATTAAGTAATTACTAAGGGGTTTCTAATACTCTATTTTCTACATAATATTTTAAACTTTTAAGAGCTATTTATTATAATTAGTAAGTAGGTTAATAGTAATTAGCTACTTCTTTAGCTTAGAGGTAAGGGAAGCCTCTAAGAGTAAGATCTAGGTCTAATTTAGCTAGTTAATACTACTTATGTTAGTTAGTATTTACTTAAACCTTAGTAAGAAGGTTACTAAGGATTTATTCTCTTTTTACTAGAGGGTCTATAATTAAGCTATAGCTTATAACTAAATATTAAGATCCTTATAAGTTTAATTGAAATGGGTTATAAAGTCCTCTAAGTTATATCTTCTATTATTACCCGTAGCTTTATAAAACGTAGAGATTACTTATTAAGGAGTAATATCTCAATAGGAGGTAATAAAGTATTATATATATATTTATCGAGTAGAACGCCCTATTAATAGTAATCTTATACTTTATTTATTATACCTAAGAGGTATATTCTCTCTACTTACTTAAAAGCTTTAGAAGCAGGAGTAATAGCTTCTAGTATATTATACTAAGTATTACTAATACCTTATTAGTCGTACTTATAAGGTTTTATATAGCTATATATTAGCTATTTCCCTTCTTAATATCTTATAACTATAGCTAGAGGGATTTTAATATTACTATTAAATTAGCTTATAATAGCTTATCTTAATCTTTAGCTATATTATCATTAATTATCTTACTAACTGATAGGAAGTAGTACTTAATTCATTATTATTATTATTATTATTATAAGCCTAAATATAAAAGGGGTTAGATCTAAGTTTATTTAATAAGAGGTTATTATAATATTATTTATTTAAGCTAAAGAGGAAAAGGGGAGGTTTTCTTCTATAGTAGAGATTTTATTAATCTATAGAGGACTAGTAGGTAGGCCCTAGGTAGGCTTAACCTAGGCGTAGCTTATAATACTTATAAGTAATTGTAATCCTTTTATAAAGTTATTATATATTTCTACTGCTATATAGAGGTCTTTTATATAAGTTAAGCTATCCCTAAGAGTAACTCTATATACTATAAGCGCTATTTATGCTTATATAAACTATATAATTTAATTGATAGATTCCTTAAAGTAATACTCCTTTAGGAACTTTATTTTAAAATCCTTGAAGTAGTTTTTATCTAGCTTAAGTATAATAATAACCGCTCTTATTACTAATAAAGTATTTATTATTATTATATCTAACTACCTTCGTTCCTCTTATACTCTAAAGTATCAATAAATTAAGCTTATTAGGGTACTTATTAGTAGTAATATTATTAGAGATAAAGTATCTCTATTATTATTACTAACTACAAGTAGTATTAAGCTTGTTCCATATATTTCTTATAATTATAAAGAGTTTTATACTTCTTAAGTTTCTTATATTAAACAAATTTTAGCTTAGTAATCTCATAGTAAAGGTCTATAATAGCTTTATTTTAAAGCCTTATTACTTCTATATCTTATAATATACTTATTAGAACTATAATTAACTCTATAGGTTTCTTAGAAATATATTAAAGTCTATATAATATATATATTATATTAAATAATTATATACTAGTAGTTTTATTATTCTAATAACTATTATAATGAGTAATTTAGACTTATAAAGTTATATTAGTCGTATTACTATATAATAATAAGGATCCTATATATAATTATGGTTTAGAAACTAGAGTTAAATAAGCATATTAATTATAGTTATATAAATAAAGTTACTCTTAAACCTAATTATAGTATACCCCGCACTCCTATTATATACTTCTATATACTATTAAGCCCTTATACTATATATTACGCCTCTAACCTATATGCGGTCTAATATTACGCCGCGCGCAGCCCGCGTATTGCAGTACGGCGCCGCTTGCAGTTGTAACAAAGGGGTCCTTCTGGGGGTCCTGCGGCTGCGGCAGCAGCAGCAACAGGAAACCGGCTCCAAATGGAATGAGGTAACTGAACCAAAAAAAAAAAAAAAACAACCGAAAAGGAAGTCTGCAGTCCTCATGGTGGCTTGGGACACATCCGCAACAAGGCCCCGGTGAGGCAGCAGAAAGAAGGGCAGGAGCAGGGGACTACCAGCGGAAAGGCACCCAACGATGTGGAGAATAGGTCATTCTGTGGCGTTGAAGGGTCGTTTAGCAGGCTTTGCATGCTCACTTGCCATGCCGAATATAGAAAGAATCGTCCACGATCGAGATCTCTCTTCTTTCTCTGTGGCTTGTGCTACTAGAGACACGGCCGACTTTTGGAGACGCGTAGTCCGAAAGGGAATCGGCAACTGGGGAGAGAGACACAGGATCAGGGTTTGTACAGTCCAGAGGTAGCGTGGTTGTCGCACAGCCCCGAGCCAGCCTCTAGACCATTAACGGAAGTACGGGGAGCTATAGACGTCGTCAAGCTCTCCGATGATTGGCTTTTCCTGTCCATCATCGAGATGGCAGGGTCGTGTCCCGCTTACCGTGCACGGTTAGAGCGGGCGTTGACTTTTTCGAGGGACTAGAGGCCCCCATCCAAGGCACGCTTTACCCTTTTGGCAGGGAACGATTCCCGTCCGTCTGGTCACGCGTCACGGCACAAGGGCTCCAAGGTTCCTTCCTCCGTCCTGAGGAACCGGTGAAGGTTGCGTATTCGTACAGCAAGCTCCCCGATCCACTGGGCTTGGTGTTTTTATGAGATTCTTGCCCTTGCCGATCGGTCGGCGCGGCGTTGGCGCCATCAGACAATTTGGTATGAGTTTGGGTTGAGTTGAAAAACACTAAGACCCAGAAATATACGCATCACGGATGCGCGGTGCAAAGCAAAAGCCCGCGCAGGCAGATACCAGAATACCATCTTTCCTTCCCACTTCTGATGAAAAAAAGTTTGAGTTGGGGGAGGGAAGCGCGAGGGGAAATCTAGGTAGTCACCAGTACATGGAGCCGGCAACAAAAACGTACATACACTCCCTTCACTACCAATACTTACAATATACAAATCCGATAAACGACACCGAACCATCGACAATTCGACATCACTTAAAACCCATTACTGAAGCTTATCCAACTATGCCGCCCGCCCGCACAGGCGAGAAGGCAACCTTCGTTTCTTCGTCCTGATTTGTTCTCAACTGTTGAATACCGAATATGGCCGACATGGTATTCTGCACAAATTGCATCCCGTCCTCAACCACTTTGGTCCATGGCAAAGGAAAAGTCTATTGATCACTGCTCATCCCGCGGCTCCACACACGTTCTCTCTGTCTGGACTCCGTCCTCGAACACGACGCCAAACTGACTCCAGGCAAAACATCTAGGGCCCCGAGCCAGGGCAGGTAGCTTAATGCCAAATTTGGGATTGACGACGAGATACGGGCTTCTACATTTTCTGCGATGAGTGGGCGATAAACGGCCCCGGCTGTGTTTCCAAAGTGCCGCCCCCTCCTTCGCACTTACAATTTGCAGCATAGCCGCGAGTAAGTCATAGGGGTCAGAGCAGGATACGGATAGACAGGCGGTCCAGATTGCGACAGGCAGACGGGCCATCGCAATAGACAAGGCAACGAAATATAATGAGGCCTTTTCCATCTTCCTCGCGAAACACCTCACGCCTTTTTTGGTCCAATGCGCTCTTCCCCCTGCGAAGTAGTAGATAATACTGGGGTATTCAAGAAAGCTTGCGCTGCTGAGGATCGTCTTGTGACGGTTCATCAGAATTCGATCATCGCAGACACAACGTTCAACCTTGTGTGCTGTACACTGTGTGCGGGTGTGTCTGGTGTCTATCTGCGTTCGGACACGGAGACGTTCTCCAGATGACATGGCCTGTCTCCGGCGTTGCCCTCGTACGGCGCAGCTTGCGCTCCCGCTTAGTGTTCCGAAGGTGCAAATGCACCCCCGTGCTTTTTAGGCTTAAGTCAGCCTATCTCACTAAGGCCTCTAATTAGCTAAAAGTAGGCGTTCTAAGCCTAACTAGGTATGTATATTTATAGGGGAAGATATAAAAAGTAGGTATATTTAAGAACTAAGACCTCAAACAGGATTAAAATATAGTTTATAATTATGTATTAAGCTTATATAAGTTATATACTATATAGTATAATAACTAGTTATACTTATAACACTACTTATACTGTATATATAGGAGGCTATAGGCTTAGATCCTACTTATTATACTTTTATAATATATAGATTTGGAGATATAAGTATAAAATTTTAAAACTCTAGTTCTGTTTTTATATAATTAGTTATATTAGATTACCTCTAGCAGTCTAAATTAGGCTTAGCACTATAAGTAAGTACTTTTATTCTGCTTTTTATTTTTTAGCTTTTTAGCTAATATAAAAGTACTACTTTGTTTTTAGAAAAAGTAGAAAATTTAAAATACTACTCCCGCTAAGATAGCTTTACAACCCTTGCTATAGTAGCAGGCTAAAGTATAATATCCCTAACAAGTAGTCTATAGCTTTGACTCCTAAGACTAGTATACTACTTATAAGCACAAAGCTAGCTAGTAAAGCAGCAGTACCTAATAGGCTACTTACCTCTATAATATCTTTCTAAGACTTTTTATTTATCTATTATATATAATAATCTCTATATTTCTTATATATCTAAGGATATAAGATATTTTATAAATAAAATAGCTAATACTTATACTAATAGGAAAGAAACCTTAATTTATTAAGTTTATAGTTATACTATAGCCCCTACATAAAAAGACTATAATAAATTCACCTAGTTTATAGGTATGATTTAGAGAATACTATACAAGTATTTTAACTTATACCCTCTACTACTTAAAGAAGATAATATAGGAACCTAATATATTTCTACTTATAAGTATACCCTCTAAATATTATTATATAAAGTTAGATATATACTATACTAGAGCTAATCATATTAGACCTAAATTAGCTACTAAAGCTCTTATAGTAACGCATTTATTAAACCTTCTAATAAGGTATTATAAACGCTACTATATAAGAGATAACTTCTTAGCTTAAAGGATTAACCTTTAGTAAGGTAAATACTACTATATAAGAGATAGGTTCCTAACTAAAGAGGTCTTTCTTAAGAGGTTCTTATAGCTAGAAGTATAAAAAGCACTATGAGTAGGGCCTTATATCTCTCCCTCTTTTTTATCTATATAATTAAAAGATATTCTAAACGATATTAGTATTAAACCCTATTTATAAAAGTATTAAGCCTATATAAGATATACTTTCTAACACTAATTAAGTTGATTATTACGCTATAGCCTCTTTATAAAAAGACTATAATAAATTCACTTAGTTTATAAGTATAATTCAGAAAATACAATATAGTTATTTTAACTTATACCCTCTACTAGGTAAGGAAAATTATATAGGAACCCTATATATTCCTACTTAGAAGTAAGCTCTTATATAAAGTTAGGTATATACTATATTAACGCTAATTATATTATAACTAAATAGACTACTAAGGCTCTTATAATAAAGCTATTGTATAAAATAACTTCTTCACCTAAAATAGTAACCTTCTAGCAAGGTAAATACTACTATATAAGAGATAACTCCTTAATTAAAGAGGGTTTTCCTAAGAGGCTCTTATAGCTACAAGTATAAGAGGCTCTAGGAATAGGGCTTTATACCTCTCTCTCTTTTTATTCCTTATTTAACTTATAATAAATCCTTAAGGATATTAACACTAGACCCTATATATAAAAACCCTAAGCTTATATAGGGCATACTCTTTGATATAAGGAATATAAAAGAGATTACAATAGAGTTTAGTATTAATATAATTAATAAAACCTACTTCTTTATTAATTACTCTATTATATATAGAGAATATAGTATTAATATAGCCCTTAGAAGGGCTCTCCTTAATACTCCTATAAGGAGCCCTATAATATATTACTATGTTATAGCTAAGTAAGTAGATTTAGTAATAGAAGTTTAGTAGGTTAGTATATACTCCATAGAGTGACTATTCTTTAAGTAGGTCCTCTGCACTACTAAAGCAGAAGTAGCCTAGGCGTATTAGGAGAATATTAGTAAGTATAGCTTATATTAAATACTTTAATATAGAGAGCGTTACTAATAATAATATAGCTAGTAGATAAAGTAGTAATAGAGGTATTATTTGATAATAGCGCGGGTAGTATATAAGAGGATAAGTTAATAGTTTTATAGTTTATAGTAATTAAATAATTGAAACCTATATTATTATTATTAAAGTATAACATTAAAGATTGTGAGGCTATCTAGTAGGGTACTTATAAGTATAGCTATAGTTAGGAGAGGTAGTTAGTAACTCAGGAGGTTATTGGGTTATAATTATATAACTAAAGGCTATATATTATTAGGGGGCGCGGATTTAGAACGTCTACTATACTTAAGTAGGTAAAATCACTATGTAGTGGCTATAGGCTAACCTTAATTTATATTAAGAAGTTATTTATATTCTTTTAATCTGAAATATATATCTTATAATAAATAAAACAATATAACTTAAAATACTACTATAACAATTAAAATTAAGATAAATATAATATACAAGTATATAATATAAAGTAATAACATTAACATAAATACATACTTATAGTGTACTATGAAGACCTTTAAAATATATATAGTTTTAAATTGGATATAAATATATTTATACTTTTGTATTATAATAAATTAAAACTAGCTATATACTAGCAATCCCTAATTAGAATATATAATATATATTTTGTTTTACTTATATATAATATATAAAGCTATATGAGAGAACTATTTACTATTAAGTTTATAGTTATACTATAGCCCCCTTATAAGAAGATTATAATAAACTGACCTAGTATATAAGAATAATTTAGGAAATACTATATAGGTATTTTGGTTTATACCCTTTACTAGTTAAAAGAATCTAAGAACTCTATATGTTTCTATTAGTAAGTAAACTCTTTAAATATTATAAAATCGGGTATATATTTTAATTACTAATTCTATTTGAGCTACGTAGGCTATTAACGCTTATATAATAATACTTCCATTAAAGATTTTAATAAGGTTCTATCAAGGCTATAGTATTAGAAGTACCTCCTTAACTTAAGAAGTTAATCTTTTAGTAAAGTAATCTATATAAGGAATAACTCCTTAATAAATGAGGGCTTTTAAGAGATTTATATAGCTACAGATATCGAAAGCTTAGTAAATAGAGCTTTATATTTCTCTCTCTTCTTATATTATATTTAACTTCTCATAAATCCTTAAAGATATATAGTGATAGAAGAAGGTGTAAAGGCTTCTCTAGCGTGCGGCATTTATATTATTATATTGAACTAATATAACCTGTTATAAGCACAGGAATATTCGCCTACCTACCTAGTAGGTAGGACTCCTACTCGCCTAGTAGGCTAAATCTAACTTTAGATCTATAGCCTAAGTCGCAGTAACTAGGACCGGGTAAGTAGTTATATAATCCCTTATGTAATCTACCTTATTAGCTTCTAGATTATTAATTTACTATCTTAATACTATAAATAACCCCTCTCTCTTCTATTTATTAGTATTATAAATCTAATACTGAATAGTAGTTGACTTTATTATTATATTACTAATACTTTAGGCTCTACCTCTAACTTAGAATCTTTAAAGTTATTATTAAATATTATCAGTAAAGCTTTAAATCCCTTATCATATAGAATAACTATAGTGTATCCTACTATACCCTTAAAACTAATAATTAATAGTTTATAACTTTCTATTATATTAATAAAGGTATTACCTTACTATAAGGGACTGGATACCCAGACCAGAGAAGCTGGAGACGCCTTAGCTAGCATAGGCTAAAAGGATAGAGAGGCTTATAGGTCTAGAGCATAGAACCCTTATAATAAAGACTTAGTAAATACTTACTAAAGGCTAGAAATAAAGGATCTTAGAAGAAGCAATTAAAAGTAATATAATAATACTAATCCTACCTTCTAGGTGCTTCTACTATTAGTTTAACCTAACTATAGCTCTTAGCCCCTTAATACCTTTATAATCTTTTGCTTCTACCTTGCTTTAGGAAGGTTAGTAATAATAATAATACTATATACCTAAGCAATACCTACTAATTAGGCTAAAGAACCTATGCTTAATATTTGCTAAGAGAGGAGCAAAATAGCCTATATAAACCTATATAAGAAAGCTAACCCTAGCGAGTAGTTAGAGGATAATATAAGCTAATAAGGGGAGGTAAGAAGCTATGCTTTAAGCGAGGCTAGGGGCCCTAAAGAGAACGGGCTACCTATGCTAATGTAAGAGTATGGCTAAAGGCCTAAACCAGGAAAGGCTAGAATGTTGAAACGTAGATATCCGTTATTATATTAAACTATTGCTTAACCTTCTAAGTTTTCAGCTTATAGAGTTTTCTCCAAGGTGTATTTATCCGCCCCTAACTTGCTGATGTTTTGCTAATAGCGTAGCTCTATATCCTATACCTGCTATTATTCCTTATAATTACCCCCCCTTCTGAAGCCTTAGTCCCTAAGGCGTACTAATAGGGTAATATAGCTCTATATTACTAATTATAGGGTAATAGTTTAGCATCTTTATTATATTATTTACTTTCGCTTCTCCTTACGCTAGATTTAGGCTGCTATAGCGAATAACGTATTTTATTTTCTAGCGCTTTATATATTCTTAAATTTTAAGTATTACTATTATTTTTTAATTAGTTGCTAATAGTTATATTACTATTTAATAGTATATAGGTAGTAATTATTTAGCCTTATTACCTAGTAATACTAATTATAAAAGGGCGTCTTCTTTTTAAGGTCTCTAACCTAGCTAGATTTTTCCCTCTTTAGCATCCTTTTTTTAACTTAGTAGCTTCTATTATTTTCTCTTTATTATCTATTCTATAAGCTCTTACTATAGTTATCTAATTTTTTATCTTTTCCCTTTTTTAGTTTATCTCTTTCTCTATTATCTTGCTAATCGCTCTCTATAATATCCTAAATTGCGCGCATAGGCGCGGTGCTCGCTAAATATCTCTATAATCCTGAAATCCTCTCTAGTAACCTTACTAGTAATACTAATAGTAGCTATCCCTGCTTTAGCTATTTCTATAGGATATATTAGGATATTATTAACCTTTGCCATATATATAGCGAATACGCGCAGAAATGTATTTATTATAATTTTAATAAGAAGAAATATACTACTATAAGTCTCTGCTAGTTTGCTACTAGGTTACTATATACTAACGCTTAGTAGGTTCCCTAGGAGCTTTACAGCATAGCCTAGATAACTTAGAATATATTCTACTAGATCTAAATTTAGGAATATAAGGGTATCTTAACCCCTCTTTATTATTTATTCTATTCTCACTTTACTTAGTAACTATTTAATAGTATAGAAGTATATTACTAAGCTTATCTATAATCCTACTACTAGTAGTAGTAGCTATAATATAGAGCAGCTTTAACTCCAGGAGCTCGCCTCTATCTATAAGTATCTAGCTCTTAATATCCTAGTTTGTATAGGCTATTATTCGCTACTCCCTTGCTAACTATATCCTTAATAGTTAGTTCTAGTTTACTACCCTTTATAATAGTTTTAATATACTTCAGCGCCTAAACGCTTCCTAGCTGCTATATATTTATAATAATACTCCTACTATATACCTCTATAACGAGATTAATTATCTAGTTAATAACCCTTTGATAAAGCTAGTCCCTAAGCGCCCTTATAAGTATAATATTACCTCTTTTCCTAAATTTAGCAAGTTGCTTTAAGATAACCTCCTTAAGTATACCTCTAATAATATTCCCTCCTACTTTATTACTATTACTAGTGCTCGCTCTATCTCCTGCGCCTTATACCTCTATACTCCTACTAAATATAGCTAAGAGGATAGCAATAATTCAGCAAAGAAGGCTAGAAAGGCTAAAAAAACTAAGGTTACTATTACTATATCTAATAGTAGCTCTAGTAATAAGTTAGGTAGCGAATTGGGTAGTAGTAGCTCTAGTAATAGGTCAGGTAGTAACTCTAGTAGTAAATCAGCTAGTAGTCGGTCTGCAGGTAGTAGTCATAAGGATGCTAGTAATACTAGCTTAGCAACTAGTCGCTATGGTGCTACTTGTGGTTATAGTGGTTAGGGTGCTCGCACCGATAGCTATAGTTAGAAGTGAATAACTAGTTAGATTATTAGCTTTATCCTTTTTCTTTATAAGACAATACCCTTTTTCTGCTATAATATTAGTAATAACTCGCTGCTTAATATAATTAATATTCTGCTTCTTAATTTAGCTTCTATTCTATAGTCTTATGACTTATAATTAGCAACTTATCGCCCTAACTTTAGCAACTAGTTATCCCACTTCTTATAAGACCTCCTATGCTATTTATTAAACTTATAAATAGCCTCTTAGAAATTTGCTAAATTCTCTATAGGCTCCTATATATTATATCCTATAAGCTATCCTACCTACTTAACTAGATATTATATATTATTACTAATATCTTGTTATATAATAATCTCTTCTACGTCCTATTCCTCTAGCGTATCCTCAAGCCTTAGGTATATAAGTAAACCTTTGCTACCTACTTAGTAGTTATCCTATAGTTCTAGTAAGGTAATAGAGAATATATTATATATCTATTAGTATTATTATAGCAGTTAGACCTTATATACTTATATACTAACTAGTTCTATAATAGCTACTTATATAAACCTAGGTGCTAGTTTCTTATTCTTAAACCGGAAGTTCTTTATTAATAGCCTAATAACCTATTCCTAATAACAAGTCTAGTCCTTATGCCTCGCGTTATAATACTTAGCTTACGCCTTAGTAGCCTTCTGCTACTATTCCTAGGCCCTCTTATAGAATCTTGAAATATATTTAATTCGCTCCCTTACGCCCTATACTATAACCCTATTTATAGGGGCTACGTATTCTATGTAACGCAGGTAGTAACTATATAGGGCCTCTATTAGCAAGTAGCTAATAGTGCTATAGTAACTATTATTATATGCGAACTCCGCCTCGGGTAGCTAGACTGCCTATTCTTATAGCGAGTTACTAGTATATATTTATAAGTACTTTTCTAACGTCTAATATATCCTTTCTAACTACCTATTAGTCTAGGGATAGTATATAGTAGAGAGGTAGCGCTTAATAGCCCTCTATCTCGTAAACTCTTCCTAAAATTAGCTAGTTAGGAGCTTGCCTTAGTTGCTAATAATACCCTCTAGAGTACTAAAGCAGTATTTAACCTATTTATAGATAATCCGCGCTAACGTAGCGGCTATTAGCTGCTTCATTACTAGGATAAATATAGAAAGCTTAGTTATTTAGCATATAATAATAAGAACTACGTTATATTCTCCGCCTGTATGCTAAGAGCTTGCTAGCAATCTAGTAATAAAGTCCATGCTTATTTCCTAGAATAGGTATATAAGTAAGGGTAGTAGTTATAACTTTCTATAAGGCTTATGCCTCGGAACGCGGTTCCCCTAGTATACATAGCACCCTATAATATAATTATATATATCTATAGCTAAGTTTAGTTAGTAGAAGTTCCTTAAGATCAACCTAGTAGTCTTATTTACCCCTATATAACCTGCCCTGTGGTTATTATAATATTAGTAAAGGATCTCTAGCCTTAGAGACCCCTCCTATATTATCTCTAACTATCCCTTATAAAATAGGGTTCTATAACTATTAATTATATAGCTCCTATAATTACTAGCTAGTCTGCGCGCCCTCTCTAATTATATCTAGTAGTATAAGTTATTAGCCTATAGTCTATAGATAAGATTCTCTATCGCTTTAGAGGGTTACTAACTATCTGCTATTTCGCTTATTATAAGCTCCCTTATAACCTAGTATAGGATATATTACTATACTATAGTAACCCTAGCTCTAAGCAAGTCCTCTTAGTTAATAACCTCTTACTAAGCGTTCTCTACATTACCCCTTACTCTTTAGCATTAGGTTATTATAGCTACTATAGTTATAGTAATATTAGCGTGCTATAGAGTGCGATATTAACTAGAGACTGAGGCGTCTCTACCCCTAGAGCTATCTATCTAGAAGGGGTATCTTATACTAGCCCTTATAGCATTAATAAATACTTTTGAGGTCTCTATACTACCTTATAGTATAGTAATACTTATCTAAAGGTTTACTAATAGTTTGCTAATAAACCTTAGCCTCCTCGCTAGGGTTAGGAGTATATTATTATACTTCACCTCTCCCTCTATATAGTCTAGCCTCTTAGATAGACTATCTGCTACGTTTATAACCTATAACCTATGCTCTAGGTTGAAATTAATTGCTAAGAGTTTATATACCTACTTAGCAAGCCTTCCCTAAAGGTTCTATATAAGTATACTAATAACTCCCTTTAGCGCCTAGTGATTTATTATAATTATAAACTTCTTTAATATACCCTAAAGGTAATAAGCCTAATAGTCTAAGCTTTTAATTATAGCGAGAAGTTCTTATTAGCCTGCTCCTTAGCGTTATTCTATATTACTAAGCTTCTATAAATAGTAGGTAACTAGTTGCTACTAACTATTAATATATTATAATAGGATACTAGATATAGCTTTTATAGAAGTATCTATCTTAATCCTTATCTTATAGGTTAAGTCCTAGTATTAGAGAATAGTTACTAAGTAGAAGGCAGCTTGAAGCTACTTAAAAGCCTGTTAAGCCTCTTCTAGCTAGTGAAACTCACCTCCTTTCTTGCTGTTCTTACTACCCTTTAATAGGGATATTATTAGGGCGATAATACCTAAATATCCCGTAATAATCTTATAATAGAAGTTATAGAATCTAAAGAAGACTTAGATATCTTAGTCTATCTTTAGCAGCTTCTATTTAGTAATAGCTTAGATATAAGTTTAATATATTAATATACCCTTAGGTATAATAATATACCCTAGGAACTCTACCTGCTATTAATAATACCTATACTTACTAAGCTTAGTATAGAGCTCCTATTAGTAAAGCCTGCGGAGCACTTAGAGAAGGTCTTTTATATATTGCTCTCTTATCTTAGAATAGACTATAATATTATCTATATAAGCAATATAATAAGTATCTAGCAGCTTAGCGAGCGCTTAGTGAATATATACCTAGAATATAGCTAAGGTGTTAATAAGTCTAAATAGCATAATAATATATTTAAAGTGCCTATAACGCATCCTAAATGCTATTTTCTAGCGATCCTCTAGCTTAATATAAATAGTAGTATATATCTTAAATATCGATTTTTAAGATCTATTTCGCTCCCTGAAGCCTATCTAATAGTTTGCTAATAAGAGGGAGTAGATATTAGTTCTTTATTATTACCTTATTAAAGCCTTGATAATCTATATAAAGGTATAGGGACCTATCTTTCTTAAGTATAAAAAGGATAAGGGCGCTTATCTCGCTAGTTAAGGGTTAGATCTACCCTATTACTTAGTTATTAGTAGTATATTAGCGAAGTTCTTCTAACTAATGCTCATTCAATAGGTAGATAGGCCTATATAGAGGTTTCTTCCCTTTAATTAAGTTAATAGTATATTCTACGCCCTCTAGGACTAGGTACTACTTTGCTAACTATTTATTAAATATTACCTATTTACTAAATAGCTTAGGTAGTAACTCTATATTACCCTCTAGGGTATCTTCTTCTTCTAGCACCCCTATTAGCAGCTTATAGGGGGTAATATTCCCTATTATACATATAATATAAGCCTTCTAGCTATTCTTAACGATCTCTTATATTAATACTAATAGCTTAGTAATACTAAAGCATTTATATTCCTAGGTATTTATCTAGGTATTAATTATGATACCCTCTCTTCCTATAGAGTATTATAATAGGAGGAGGTCTCCTGCTCCTTGAGGTTAGGGGGCTTTAGCAAAGAGTTGCTATATCTTCCTCGCTTCTCCTCCTAAGTTAAAGAGGAAAAATATTAACTAGTATATATTCTAGCCCTTTATAGATAACCTATTAAACCCTTCTAATATAGGGGTGATAGCTACTATAGGTTATAGTTATAGGGATTTAGCTAGTTAACTACTAATAATATTAACCTAGGAATAGGAATCTATATCTACTACTACTTCTTATTTAGTAATATTCTAGAGAATAATTACCTATCTCTTTATAGTAGCTCCCTTAGGGAGAGTATCTAGTTCTAGTTTAGGCATAGGGGTTATTAGTATAGTCCCCTAGCCTACTCGTTTTCTAATAAGTTAAGTTCTTTAACTCTTATAAATTAGATTATATTAACCCTCGCCTTCTTAGTAAGTACTTAGTATCCTACTAGCATTTTATTTACGCTTTATCTTGCGCATTTATCTAAGTAGTCTACCCTCTTATACCCCTTTTGCTTATAGCTAAAGCATACTACGTAATTAGATATTATAGGTTATATATTAGGGTTAGATATAGACTTATTCTAATTAGATCCCTATATTATATTACTAACTAATTAGTAAGGTATTAGGCTCTGTAAACCCTGCGTTATCTTCTAGCTAGAACCCTGCTAGCCCATCTTTTAACCTAACCTTGCTACTAGGGGCCCTCTTAGGTTATACTCTTCCCCTATATGCTATTTCTTGCTTTCGCTTTATAGAGGTTCGCTACCCTATTAGTAATATATCTCCTATAAGTATTTAGCTTCTATAGCTATATCTCTTAGCTTCTATATCTTAACTTTCTAACATTTAAGTTCCCTATATAGGAATAGGGCTAATTAGAAGTATAGTATATAAGCCTTAGCCTTACTATCTTCTATACTAACTATACCTAAGTCCTAATATATTGCTAATTATTTAGTAAAGAACTATATTAGTAACTATATCTCCTTCTGCCTTATTATATCTAGCTTCTTATAATACCTTTGCTCTTAAAGCTTGGGGTTATTATGCTATTAGTAAGCAAACGCTATAAAGTTAGCTTACGCTAGGTCTCCTTCTAGCCTAGCCCTATAGTATTGCTACTAGGTCTATAGGGATAGGCTTATCTTTATGAGCGCTTATTAGACCTATTACTCTAGTATACTACTAGCGCGTAGTTAGTTTCTATTTTTAATTACTTAGATCTAGTTACTAACCTAGTTTATAGTAAAGTCCTTAGTTATAATATGGTAGTTATACGCAGGGGGCTTTTTATATTCTCTTTATAAGTATCTTATCGCTAAGCGATTAGCGAGTTCCTATAGTAGGGTAGCGGTTTATTTCTTATGCTTTTACTATTATAGATATATCTACTCTATAAGGCTCTCCTACTATTTCTCTAGTAACCCTATAGCCTAGGTAAGGATACTAGAGATACTAGCTTCTTAGGGTATCCTAGGCGGGGTACCCTATTAGCTACTGCTTGCTATTTATTCGCCCCTCGAGGGGTAGTCTGCCTAGTCTAGCGCTACCTAGGACCTAGCCTGACCCCTTAGGGTTATTCCTCCTATTATATTATTACTAGAGTTATCTATTCCCCTAGTATAGCATCTGCGCTACGTTCCCTATATCTTAGGGTTTAGTAAATAATTAATATCTTATTAGCTAAGACCCTATTAGTTATATTCTATATACGTAGCCTAGAGCTTATTATAGTTAAACTCTATTGCTGAATTATTAATATACTATTGCTAGTTTGCTTTAGATATTCTGACTAGTACTAGTTTCTTAAATTAAGATAGAAGTAATAGAATTATAAGAGTATAGCTAAAGGCTTAAACTAGGAAAAGCTAGAATATTAAAATATAAGTATCTATTATTATATTAAACTATTACTTAGCCTTCTAAGCTTTTAGCTTAGAGAGTTTTCTCCAAGGTGTATTTATCCGCCCCTGACTTGCTAACGTTTTGCCGACAGCGTGGCTCTGCATCCTGCACCCGCCATTGTTCCTTACAGCTAAATACTCGTTATATAGATAATGAGTATATATAGGAAAATAAGGAATATAAGACCCCTTTCTATAGACTAGATAGGCTAATAGGCTAGATATCTATAGCTATAGCTAATAGCCTAGCCTAAGCTAGAGGGCTAGATAAAGCAACTAGTTAAGTGCTAATATAGTAGATTATAACTATAATAGCTAACTAGCATAAGCTAATTACTACTATGTTAAGTAACTAAGCTCCTATTAAGCGATTGCCTAAGGTTTATAAAAAAACCCTAAATTATAATATAGCACGCCTTACTAGCGAATCTACTAGTATAATATGAGAAGATTACCTTATTATAATTAAAGAGGCTTATAAGTACTACCCTAGCTGCTCTAATAGCTAGTATATTTAGTAAGCTTTAAGTATAATAGAGTATACCCTATAAATAGAATAGCGGAATTATTAGCAAAGACTTATAGATAAGTTAGGGAATTAATTTAACCCTAAATAAGAAGACTTTAGAATTTTTATAAGAGGGTAGCATATTATACCTAAGCTCTAAGAATAAAACTATTATAATGCTTTAAAATAGTGCTATTAGAAGGATAATAAGAAACTAATTATATATTAAGCTTAATAGGAGTTTATTAACTAAGTACTTAGTAAGCTAAGTATAAGTAATATAAAGGCATATGCCTTCTTTTAGGGCCTTATTAGGACCCTAAAGGATAAGCTCTTTAAGTAGGATATTAACTATACTAATATATATACTATTACCCTATATATAGAGAGATTATAGGAGATTATAGAAGGGAGATATATAGGAATATCCGCTAACTATTCTAAGTTATAAAAGCAACTATACTTAGGCTCTCTAGACTACCCTTATAAGAGCAGCTTATAACCCCCTAGGTTAATAGACTCAAGGGATTGCTACCTAGAGACCCTATCCTAGAATAACTACTCAGCAGACGCCTCCACAATACCTAGTGCTAGTAATATATCCTCTAACTCCTAGGGACCCTAATGCTATAACTATAAGAAGTATAGCTATATCTCCCCTAACTATACTATAACTTATATATAGCTAATAAGCAGCAACTAGAACCTGAACCTAAGATAGGGCGGGATAAGCATAATTATAGCACCTTATATAACTAATACTAAAGACTTAGGAAATAAGTAGGTATAAATATAACCCTAAGGGGCATTATACTAGAAATCACCTTAGTTCTAGTAAGATAGACTATTAAAGGATAGGTATTAGCGCTCTAAGTATCTAGCGAAGTTAAACTAGAGGTTAGTATAGATACCTATATAGTAGTAGATATTATATAAGAAGATCTTATTAAGAGGCTCTAACTAAAGGAGGCTATTAGTATTATATCCCCTAAATTAGTAGATTTCTAGGGAAGGCCTATGCCTATAGGTAAGGTCTACTAGCTTATATTCTTCCTTATAGATAGTTAGGGTTACCTATAGAAGATTTGCTAGGCTTTTATTATAAGCCCTCGCCCTAAAGGAGCAAGAGATATCCTCCTATCTAACGACTTAATAGGATAGGAAGGTATTTATATAGATACCTATATATATACCTAGTTATATAAACCCCTCTTACTTGCTAAGCTAGAGGTAATTATCCAAGAGATTATAGAGAATAGCTAATAAGCTTATATTATATATCTAATAAGTACTATAAGCTCTAATAAGAAGGATATAGAGACCTTAGGCGAAGATTCGCTAGATAATAAGCAGGAGAAGAAGATTCCTAGGGAATTTTAAGACTTTGCTAACGTTTTTAATAAGGAGAATATAAAGAAAGTTCTAAAGCTAAAGGGAGTAGTGCACTATATTAAACTAAAACCTAGTAAGGAACCCCTATATAGACCTATATACCCTATATTAATAGAGTAGTTATAAACGCTTGCTAAGTATATTTAGGATATAGAGGCAGCAGGCTGCATATACTACTTAACTAGCTCTATAGGAGCACTAGTGTAATTCATACCTAAGAAGGATAGAAGCCTATAACTATATATAAACTATAGAGGATTAAATAAAATTATAATAAAAAACCGTTATTCTCTACTACTAATTAGCAAGCTTCTAGATAGACTTACTAGAGCAAAGTTTATTTCTAAGATTAACTTAAGCGAGGTATACTACTAAATTATAATTAATAAAGTAGATAGGTAGAAAATAGCATTAAGAATATAATATAAGTACTTTAAGTATATTATAATACTATTTAAGCTTACGAATACCCTAGCAACTTTTCAGGCGTATATTTACTAAATACTCGCTAACCTTTTAGATACTTACTATATTATATATCTAGATAATATCCTAATCTACTTAGATATATGGGAATAGTATACTAAGGACCTCTATACTATCCTATGCTACCTAAGAGCTACTAAGCTATTTATAAAACTAAAGAAGTATAACTTCTATAAGATAGAAGTGGATTTTCTAGGGTTTTATATTACCTAAGATAGTATTAGGATAGACCTAGATAGAGTCTAAGTAGTTGCTAAATAGCTAGTACTAAAGTCTTTTAGAGATATCTAAGTATTCCTTAGCTTTTATAACTTCTATTATAAGTTTATTATAAGATATTCTTTTATTGCAGCCCCTATTAATAGCACGCTCAAGAGAAGCTAAAATAGCCTAAAGTTAGGAGCCTTTATCTAAATAGGGGAGATATAAACTATATTTAAGATACTTTAGAGAGCATTTGCTAAAGCCTTAATACTAAGATACTATAACCTAGTATTAGAAACTAGGGTTAAGACTAATATATCTACTCAGGTAGTATTTAGTATACTCTTATAGAAGTATAGCATAGTTTAGCACCTAGTAGCCTTCTAGTTAAAGAAGCTCTTAGATATAGAGAGGGACTAGGCTATAGGGTAATAGGAACTCCTTACTATTATAGAAAATTTAAATTACTAGGCATAATACCTATAAGGACTCCCTAAGAAATTCATAATCCTCATAGACTATATAGCGCTAAAAGGAGTGCTTACTATACCTATATAGGATATTTATAGAAGACTCGCGCAATAGGTTTACTACTTATTAGTATTTAGCTTTGAAATTTAGCATAGGTTAGGGGTTACTAATCTAGTAGATAGACTATTATAACGCTCTAACTATATAGTAAAGGATACTAAGGTGGACGATATACTTCCTACCCTTAGAAAGAAACTTAGGCTTATTAGCTAGCTTTTAGCAATAGATCGCTAGTATATTACTAAGCTTAAAGGAACTATAGCTATTATAAGGACTTATATCTAAGCTATCTAGCGAAGTATATAAGAACCTTACTAGAGGGCTACTAAGGTTAAGGGATCCTCACCCTTAAGTTAGCACTACCTTATGATAGGTACTAATAAGCTACTATATATAAGTATATAGATTAGCGCTATTACCTATATAAAAGCATATATAGATACTACGCTAACTACTCTATAAGAGAATAGTAAGAGGCTAGAGGACTCAGGGGGAGCTAGGGTTACTATACTAGAATAATATATCCTACGTACTATAAAAACGGAGCTTATTTAGGATAAAATAGCTTATATACTATAACTAGGCATAGATCTTAAATAGATAGTTAGAGGACTATAGGATAAAGACTACTTCTATAGAGACCTTATAGCTAAGGTTTGCTAAAATACTAGGGGATACTAAGGATACTAAGTTAATAAGAATAATATCCTTTAGTTTAGAAGAAGGCTTATTATCCTAGAAGAGGGATCCCTCTGCTATAGAATCCTAAAGAACTACTATAATATACCTAGATTAGGGTATATAGGGCTAAATAATATAGCTAAACTAATCTTGCGAAAGTTTTATTAGCTATATTTAATAGAGGATATATAGCGATATATTACTAAGTACCCGCGCTACTAAGGGGCGCGTATATTATAGCATAAGCTCTATAAGCTACTATAAACACTAGAACTACTAGTATACCTATTCTAATAGATTTCTTTAGACTTCTTAACTAGCTTGCTAGAAAGTTGCTAAGATAATGGAGTTACTTATAATATAATTCTAGTAGTTATATACTAAATAACTAAAGTAGCATAGTTCTTAGTAATAACTAAGTAACTAGATGCTATAGGTTTAGCAAGGATCCTATATTAAGAGATCGAGTGCTAATATAGCACGCCTAAGGCTATTATTAGTAACTAAGATAAACTAATTACTAGTTAGTTCTAGCAAGACTAGACTAAGGCCTAAGATATAGAAAGGTATATCTCTATTATATAGTATCTATAGATAGGTAGCTAGACTAAAAGAACATACTAAACCTTAATTATATATCTTATAAAGTTTAGCAAAAGCTTATATAACTAATAAGTAATATAATTAGTTAAAACTGAATTTCTATATAATAATAGCAAATATGCTACTATTAGTATACCCTATTCAAGGCCCTTATAGGATATTACCCTTAAATAGTTAACTACTACTTATTAAATATTAAGATTAGGACCTAAGGGGTTATTAAAAAGCTTAAGAAGCTAATAGAGGTTTGCTAAAGAATAGCTAAGAATTAGTAATATATAATAGAAGTATAAGCTAAGAATATAAATACTAGAAGAAAAGTATAATTATATAATATTAGAGATATTATAAGACTCTTAATAAAGAACTTCTATTTTATAAGGAATTAGCAAAAGCTTGCCCTAAGATTTATTCCTATACTAGTTATAGAAGTTATAAGCTCTAATACCTATAGAGTATAACTTCTAGAGAAATATAGTAGAGCATATAATATCTTCTCTATTGCTCTACTTAAGCTATAATATAGCTAAAGGCTTGCTAAGGGGTAGCCCCTAGACCTTAAAGAAGACCCTAAAGAATAGGAACTTAAGGATATTATATTATAGAGGAAAGTACTAATAAGCCCTATATATTTAGTTAAATAGAAAGGCTAGCTAGTAGAGTATAATACCTAGGAGCCTAAAGAATACTTAGTGAATACTTTGCAAATCCTCGCTAGATTTAAGAAATAGTAGCATAAGTTATATTATAAGTAGGATAATAAGTAGTATAGAATAATAAGAAAAGTTAATTAACTATAAGATAGCTAAAACGCTAAGAGAAGACCCCCCCTATAAAAGCAACGCAGACCCTATAGGTATCTAACCTTATACTACTATAGAATTCCACTCTATATTCGCTAAAGTTCTACTAGTACTACTACTTATTATTATTGCTATTACCCCTTTATTATTATTATCCTCGTTATTATTATTATTATCCTCGCTCTCTTCCTCTAAGCTATTGCTAATAGTACTGCTATTGCTACCCTAAATATCGCTCTCTATAGTATTATTAGAGTCGCTATCCTCTATAGCTAAGGACTTACCTTCCTTACTACTATAAACCTAGTATTACTAAGCTATTACTAACCTTCTTATAAGAATTAGGTTAAGGCGTAGGGCTACTACTAATAACCTTAAAGATAGCAATAGGAGCTTAGTAATAAGTATTATAAAGCATATAGGAACCTTAAACCTTTAAAGGCTCTTATAAAGGAAGCGTAGAGATATAGGTATTGCTCTTTAAAAGCTATATCATTAGGATATTAGCAAGCTTCTTAAAAAGGTAGCCTACTTAAAGATATAAGTCTTACTATATAAGTAAGTAGGGAGAGTATTATTAAGCTATATTATAATCTCCTTAACTAAAACCTGATTCTTAGCCTAGCGAGCTGCTTATAAATATATATTAGATTAATAAAAGGGTAAGACTAATTATAAAGTAAAATCTATCTCAAGCAAAACCTATAGATATACCTAGGTATATAAAGCTATACTCTCCTTAATACCTATAGCCAGGAGTTAGTTCTTATAGTTCTTAGAATTAGGCTTAAGACTAGCAGGGTTTACTAACTAGTTATAGAGGTATTAGAGAAGCTCCTACCCCTGCTCTATAGCTATAAAGATATAGAAGATCTCATGCTATTAATACTAGCTAGCTATAAATATGCAGATATAACGCTTAACCTAGTTCTAATAGAAATAAGTAGTACTAATAATATAAGTATAAATCTAGAGATAGGAAAAGTTAGCCTATACCTTCCCTAAATAATTGCTAAACTCACTCTATAGTACTTAATACTACGAACCTAGTATAACTCGCATATATAATCACTATTATAGCAATAGGCGTAGATAACCTAGGTATCCTTAGGGAGCTATAGCATATAGCTAACGCAAGGTTTGCTACTACCCGCTTAGTTATACTAATAGTTACTACTACTAAGCTTAGCCTTAGTAGGGCTATACTTAGCGAGGAGTTAGCTTATAAGGCTCTTAGCACTTATAATATTTAAAGAAGTATTAAAAGATAGGAAGGGTCTATAAAGGCTTAATAAAGGGCTTAGATAATATAAAAGTAGTTATTAAATAATATAGTATAATAAGGAAGGGAAAGAACTAACCCTAGGGTAGGAAAAAGCTATTATTTTATAGATAGCTAAAGAGGCCTTACTAAACTATTATAAAGGTAGATATAACTTTAGATAGTAAAGAATAGTAGTTATTCACTATAGCAGGTACTACCTATTAGGAGGTAGACGTAGTGATTTAGCAATAGTAGTTGCTATCTAACCTATTTAATAGCCTCATAATATACCTATTTAGAAGGGGGATAATAAAATATAAAACAAAGTTATTATAAGGGTATAGTATAAGAAAGTGCTCGCTAGATAAAGGGCGAATAGCAGGAGAATAAAAATAAAGTTACTGTAAGGATAACTATTCTCTTTTAGAAGGAAATAATAGGATCCCTTTAGAATAGCCTAGATAGAGAGCATAAAAGGGCCTAAAAGGGAGAGGAACTATAAGGAAAAGGACTATAAGTATAGCTATTATATCTATAACTCCAAGAGCTCTACTATCTTTTAGCAAATATATAATAGATAGTTACTACGCTAGATAATAGTAGTAATACGTAAAGGACTAGGATCCACCCCAAATAGCTAAGAAGGATAATAATAGAGGGCTAACCTATAATACCCGATCTTATAGTAGGGATTACTATAATTAGAAGGGGGATAATTATAAATAACTAAATACCTAGACTAGAGAAGCTAGAGATACCTTAGCTAGTATAGGCTAAAAGGATAGAGAGGCTTATAGGTCTAGGGCATAGAACCCTTATAGCAAAAACTTAGCAAATACTTGCTAAAAGCTAGAAATAAAGGATCTTAGAAGAAGCAAGCAAAAGTAGTATAATAATACCAATCCTACCTTTTGGGTGCTTCTGCTATTAGTTTGACCTGACCGTGGCTCTTAGCCCCTCAATACCTTTACATTTACTTTTAGTTTTATTCTCTTTTAATATATTTTGTTACTCTTATAATTACTAAAAGTATTATATACTCTACTTATTACCTCTACTACGTTCTATTAATCTTATATTTATTTAGAGCCTTTTACTAATTTTCCTTCTTTCTACTTTATACTAACTACTTATTTTACTAGTCTTAACCTCCTATAAGTCTTTTTAGTAAATATAGTAAATTGAATATTATCTATTACCTTTTAATATTAACATTAACCTTATTACTTCCGCCTTTTTTAACTCTCCCCTTGATATTTAAGTCTACTATCTTTAGTTTTCTGTTTATATAATTAATAGTAATAACTTATGATAATAATAATAAGCTCCAATTACTTATTATAAGAGAGGGTAATAATAAGCCCTAAATACGTATTAAATTAAAATCTCTTAGTCTTAGCTATCTATTAAAACTATAATAATAATATAATATATATATTATTTATAGTTTATTGATAGCTTGAAATTTTCATAACTTCTAAATATAATACGCTTTAGTTCCTTATATAAAATAGGTTATAAAAGGATTATAGCTTTAGCCTTTATAATATCCATTAAACTAGATTTATTTATAGTTACTAAAGGGCCTCTAGCTACTATATAGTAATTCTATCTACTTAAGTGCAATATACCTTCTACCTCCGCACCTCCTAATAATATATATAGCCTTTAGTTACGTAATTATAACTCTCCTAACTATAGCTGCACTTATATATATTTATAGCCTTATAATCTTTAACTTATATTAATAATAACATAGGTTTTAATTATTTAAACTATAAAACTATTAACCTATCCTCTTATATACTACCCGCGCAACTAATATCGCCTCTGTTACTACTTTATCCGCTAGTAGTCCTCTTATTTAATTAGGTTGGCTAACGCCTTCGTAGCTATGCTATTATTAGTAACGCTCTCTCTATTTAGCATAAACCGTACTCACCGACGTTTAAGCCCTAATAAGCTACCTGTACCTTAGTAATATAGAGGACCTACTTAAAGAAGAGCTACTATATAGGGTATATAATAACCACCCTATATAATAACCTACTTAGCTTCTACTACTAAGTCTACTTACTTAGCTATAATATTATTATATATTATAAGGTCCCTTATAGGGGTACTAGGTAGAGCCCTCTTAAGGGCTATACTAATAATATACTCTCTATATATAGTAAAGTTATTAATAAAGGACTAGGGTTTATTAATTATATTAATATTAAACTCTCTAGCGACCTCTTGCGCGTTATTAGTATTAAAGGGCGTGCCTCGCTTAGGCTTAGTAATTTTATATATAGGGTTTAGTATTAATATCTGTAAGGACTTAGTATTAGTTATAGAGATAAGGAAGAGGGAGAGGTATAAAGCCCTACTTATAGTAAAAAAGCTTCTTATATATCTAGCTATAAGAACCTCTTATAAAAGACCTCTTTAGTTAAGGAGTTATCTCTTATATAGTAGTATTTATAATACTTTTCTACAAGGTTAACCTTTTAAGTTAAGGAGTTGTCTTAGACACTAGCTTTACTATAAGAGCCTTAGTAGCTGGTTCGGATTTAATATAATTAGCCCTAGTGCAGCGTATATCTAACTTTATATAAGGGTTTTATTACTATATAGTAGCAAATAGCTACTATTATATAGTATTTATTACTTATAAATAGAACCAGTAGAATAGAATATAAGAGACTAAGACTTTTATACTAAGATAACTTATACCTATATTTATTACTATTTACTACGTTATTGATTCTATTTACTACTATTTTACTAAACCTTTCATGACTCTCTTAATATAGCTATAAATATACTAAAGAGATAGTTATATCTAGTAATATAACTCTTTATTTTTAAATTCTCTATTCCTTTAAGACCTTTTACTCACTCTAAGCCTTTTAGTATAATTATTATATAGTAAGAGGCTTAAGGAAGTATATATAATAAGCATGCTAGAGTAAGGACTTAGGCTTAGAGAACTCTACTACTATAGATTAGCTAGCTTTAACTATAAGGCTATTATTCCTAATTACTTACCTTATTAAGGCATAGTATAATAACGCTTATTATATTATAGTTTTCTAATACTAATTCCTAGATAATAAGCTTATCTATACCCTTAGCTAGGCGTTCTTTTATAATATAATAGCTTTAGGAAGAATATATTAGGATATTAGCTTAACTTAGTAATACCCAAAGTTCACCTGTAATAATAGCTAGCTTGAGGATATTCTTAATATTAATAAATAGACTATGGATATATGCTCCATCTAGGAGACTATTAATAATATTACTAAAGCGCTTATTTATTATTATAAGTAACTTATCTTTAATAGCGCGTTTAGTAACTTTAGTTTCAAAGAAGTCTAGATATATAATAATAGATAAATTATCTTTATTAGTATATAGCTATAAGATACGCCTCCTCTACTAATATAGCTACTATATAAACTAGGATCGCTAGTTAGGCTGGGGCCTTATATAACCTTTAGGGTATTATTAAAACCCCTAACTATAAGTTAGTAGCTTATAGTATTATTATATCTTACTAACTCCTTATATTCCCCTCTAGCTAATAATTATTATAATTCTATAAGGAATATTTCCTATATAATAGCTCCTCTAGGCTTAGGAGTAATAAGACTTTTACTCCATTAATCTACTAGCTATAAGGTAACCCTAGTTAAAACTTACTAATACTAGGTATTTCCTAATAGTAGGATAGGATAAGATAGACTTAGCTACGCAGCCTTTAAAAAGTCCCCTTAGCGCATAGACCTATGATATGAGGACTATAGAGTAGAGCGTATAGGAGAGGAGCATAGTAGATATTAGCATTATCCTAGTATTATTATTATTAGTACCTTAATAATCCTATACATTATTTTTAGTATTTTCTTAGTAAATTAATACTAATTTGGATAATCTCTTTTAATTTAAATTATCAATTACTTTATATATCTTTTAGACTTGTTTTTAATATTCTTACTTATTTATAAGTAGAGTTATATTATTTATTATCCTTTCTAATCCTTATTAGTTGTAGCCCTTCTTAATAATACTTAGAGGCGGATTCTTTTACTCTTTTTAATAGCGTTTATAACCTCCTTAGAGAGTTAAGTACCTTTACTATATCTATATATGCCCGCTATTTATATATATATAATTCATCTACTTTCAATCCAATAATAAGCTTAAAAAGTCTATAAATAATAAATAATAATAATATAATTAATAATTGTAAGAATAGGTATATAAGTAGCAAAGGGGACTGGTAAGCAGCCTAAATAATAGATATTTATAGGCTAGTTTTGATTATGATAAAAGCTGGTAAACTTAAGAATAAGGACGCATATTTCCTAGAATAAATTGTTTGAGAAATCGTTGATATTAATAATATTATTTCTAAGTTATAAATCCTACCCTCGATAAGTAGGGGTAAGATATTCTAGAATATAGCTACTAAACGGCTAATTATTAAGCTTATTTAGCAAAACCGTGCTCGGATCACTATGTAGTCCGTGCACAATTCTTTTTGTATATTTATAGCTATAGGTATAAGAATTATATATATATATATATATATATATATATATATATATATATATATATATAAGATTATTAATATTATTAGAATCTATATAGACTTTTAAAGTATTTATTCCTTTAAGGAAATATTATTATAGTTATTAAAGTGTTAATAAAGAGATATTGCATAGGTATATAACTATATATACTATAGTTATTTATTAAGGTTTATTCAAAGTTTATAATATTAGAATAGAAATATTAAGATATACTTCGGTATTCTTATGGGGGGGGGGCGCCCCCGGGGGG